>JAPKLW010001734.1:119554-144280 GCA_026898455.1 Plectranthus barbatus
ATCGGGTCTCAAAATGGATTGCTGAGACTAGTGCACTTAGATGACAGTAGGTTGAGTGTGTTTACATTCCTAACTGATCATCGTAACTCGGAAGTCGGCCAACTTCCACTTATAACACTGAAACAGATATAATAACATATAAAAAGCACGCGTGTGAAAGTAAAATGATTTGGATAGCGTGGTTCTTTTCAATAAAACCCCACGTCTATCTGTGTGAGTTGCATAGCATGTTTCCTATATTAATGTATGTTTTCGGGCATGTTTCTCATTGGGTACGTAAGTACTCAGCCCCTCGCGTTATTTCTAAAACGTGCAGGTTAAGCAGTATGGATGGGAGTAGCGGGGTGTAAGCTGGTGAAGTGAAGAGTTTTGAAAGATTAACAGATCCTGTGACATGTATCTCCATATACATGTCACCATCACGCTACACACACAGCTGCACCACTCTTTGATAACTTCCTTCCCTTTTTAAAAGTGTTAAACATTTGGATTTTGATAAACTGACTCGAAGTTCAAATTTCTTTTGCTTTATTAACCTTTTATATAAATTTAAGTCTTCCGCTTATTAATTCTTGAAATGTGTTTGATAAAACCTGAAACATCAATGTAACGTGGCCCCAAATTGGGAAGGTCAGTTGGGGGCGTTACAGAGGTGGTATCAGAGCGTGAGTTTTCAAGTTTTAAAACGATTTCCAAAGTATTTCGAAAACTTCAAGTCTTATGAAGTATTTTACTTTGGGAAAGAACATGTGAAAGGTTCACTCATGCTTACACCCTACTCCATCCTGCGCAACCTGAGGTACATTTAAAGATTTTAAAATTTCCTGCTTGCAAAAAATTTTTTTTTGATTTGAAGTTTTTGAAAGCATTTGAGTATTTTGGAAGGTGATTTGAAATTTGAAACTATTTATGTTGAACAAAGAGTCTGAGATGATTGGTGGTATTGATGTTGTGTTAAGCAAGAGTGCTAACACTGTTTGTTGATGAGATTGAGTTGAAAGGTGATATGTTTGAGAAGGAAAGTTTGAAAAGTATTATGTTTTGAAAAAGTTGTGATGATTTTGTGTTGAGCTGTGTGCTAACACTAATTGATTGATGAATGAAATTGAAGGTTGTTGTGATTTGAGAAAGTTTGAAAATTTTGAAAGTGTTGGAAAATTTTTAAGTTGGCACCGGTAAGGTGACCCTTTTTGCAAGAGTGATTAGAAACTAAATTAATTTATTCTTAAAATTTTTGCAAGTAGTGATTATTATTGGTGTTATGGCTATAGATGTGCTAATTGTGTATTGAGCTATAAGAGTGGTATGATCTGGTGTTGATATTAAAAGGGATGTATTAGGATGGACTCAGACTGGCTGATTGATTGTTGGCCTTGAAAAGGCATTTGAACTGGGTGGATTTAGAATGAGGTTGTGAAATTGAAAATTTCTTGGGACTGGAAAAAAAATCAGTAGTTGGGTTGTGTGTGCAGAAGGCACAGGGATAGTTGGTGTTGAGTGTGCAAAATGCACCGGGAGTCTGGCAGATTTAGTCAAGTGTGTTCGCGCGAGGATCTGTTGGAACCTTAGCATAGTATGTTGGGGAATAACGATGCCACTGAGACACAAAATTTTGGGTATGTGAGTAAATATGGAGGTGATAAATTACGATGGTTGATAGTACTGATTCTGAAGTGACATAGTTGTTGTTAATGGGAGTGATGTGAAATGACACTCGTAGTTTATTGAATCTGGAACCATGAGAATATGATTGATTTAATATTTTTAAGAGCTGTTGTGGGTGATGTGAAACAATATTTATAGTTTCAATTCAATCGGAAAGTATCTGAGTTATGATTCATTCACGCAAGCATACGCGTACTAATTAAGCATAGTAGATGATCAAGCTCATTATTGAAAATTTCATTAAATCTGATCAAGTAAAAACTTGAAATCGAGCGAGTAAAGTATTGATATAACTCAACCTTGCGAATTGAGTAAGAATGAACAAGTTCTGGATATTGCTTGGACTGAGTGAAATTGTTGCTTCGTGGTACCTATGAGTCAATGAGACGAGTATCGATAATTGCAATATGTCTGATAAGTCGTAAAGACGATAAACAAGGGATTCTTAATTGAAAGAAATTTTCGTGCATGGAGATATTCTAAGATCCTAATTTCAGTACGATGAAAACCGTAGCGTTGCACTCACTATTTTGGATGTGAGAACTTTGACGAGCCGAGTAATGTCTTATGAAAACGTTTAATTGTCTTATTATGTTCAACTAATTACTAGTATCCTATGGGGGAAAAGTTCTCTTCTAACTTGGTATATTTTCTTTGATTACTCTAAATTAGCGGTTTGCGAGCCTTTGAATATCCTACTCGCTTCCAGTTCTAAACTAATTTGAGGGCATTGTCTTATTTAATGTCTGAATTCCTTGCGTCTGACATAGAAGTTATTCGCAACATAGCCTTCTTTGATATAATTCTTTCTACACTTGATAAGTTGCAGAGTAAATTTGCCACGTTGGTTTTGTGCTGCCAGCGCTTCGTACGATTCTTTGAGCTAGTTGAAATTTATGACTTTGATTACTCTGACGATTTCTCTAATCCTTAACCATGTATGATTGCGCCTTGGTCTTAATCCCCTCGTTGGTTGTTAACTTGTTTCCTTTGAATCAAGTATGTTCACTTCTCAACTATCTGTCTTGATCTCTTGAAAATGAACAAGTTGATCTTGTTCCTTTTTCCCAATATGCTTATTTGTGTTCATTCCTGGACTCGACTTCTTCCAGATGAACATGCTTATTCATAAACTATCATCAATTGATCATTTGAACATTAATATGCCTTCTTTGTTCAGGCATACTCATAGAATTAATCCTTAATAATTTATTCGATTGTTTCCTTGATTTTCGAGAAGACATGCTATTTGCTATAATCTTATTGTTGAGATTCCTTCATGATATATCAATTATTTTGGTTATTTCTCCTAATTCGAAGGAAGCGTACTTTTTTTATAAGTTATTGGCATGTCCATTTGCAAACGAGCATGCGTTACTACACTTCTTTATCACCTTTTGATCGCAGAATTATATCCATTTCTCAGGCCTGCTAAATCGAATTTGTTCCCATTTGTTTCGATTGAAGTTAAGCATGCGTATTGAACCTCTTTGATGTCAAGTATATCATTTCGTTAAGCATGCAAAATCATATTTTGGTTCTCACTCGTCATTTAAATTGTATTCTTGAATCAATCATGCGTAATCACACTTTCTGATTTGCCTTCTTGATCATTGAAATATATCCATTTCACAAGCATGCTAAGTCAAATTCGCTCACATTCGCTTTGTTTGAGATCAAGCATGCACATCTGAACCCCCTTGTTGTCGAGAGTACCGTTTCATTAAGCAATTGTGTTTCGTTTTTATTCAATGCTTAAATCGTTGATTATCTCCTTCAAATCAAGTATGTGATTTGTTACACGTTCTCTTGGGTTTCTTAAATACAAACATGCTATTCCTTGTTCAAGCATGTCTAAATTGAAGCACGTTCTCCATCACTTCAATGAGTTGTTATGATTATTTCCTTCAATTCCTTGGTGCTTACCAACTGAAGAGAATCCTAGCAAAGATAGTGGAGAGTTTAACTCGGGACCGAGTTTGAGTCGGATAAGGTTAACGGGTCAATGGACCGAGTCAATGGACAGCGTTGGGATTTTAACTTGAAGAATTTTTCCTCTGCTTTAATATTTCAAGACCAAGGAATGTCAGGAATGTAAAAAAAAATTGTAAGAAAAGACGAGATCGTGGTAGAGGCCGAGGCCAAGGGAAAACAATCAGAGGAAAATTTGAGTGTATGCTCTTGGGAGCAATAAATATGAGGGTAACATATTATGGTTTAAATTGATATTTTTTTTATCAAGTGATAAATTAATAAGACTTAAGGTAGAGAGAGTAGCCATGAACTAAGCATAGCATTGCCTTGAGAGAAGACAACTACTATTACCTTAATCTGTCGTGATTCGACAATCAGATTATAGAAACATGTGAGTTAGTGGCCGAGTTAAACGTTGTGGATATGTAGGATGTGGATATAATTCTTGAAATGGATTGACTAACCGAGAATAAAGATACAATCTTATGTATGAGAGGAAAGTTAAGGTTTCGCGTTCTGAAAACTAAGAATCTTTCGTTATGGATTTCGAAGAAGGCAGAGAGTACAAGTTATGTCAGTTGTACAGGTCTCTAAATTTTTTTTTCTCTTTTCTTTCAAGGACTGGAAACCAGAGGTACTCGGTTTAATTGGAAGGTGAAGAGGAAGAGGAGTTAGTGGTCCAGGAGGTGGCCATCGTGCGAGAATTTGAAGATATATTTCCTAAAAGAGTTGTCAGGACTGTCAGCCGTTAGACGAGCGGAATTCGTGATCAATTTAGAACCAGGAGCAACATCGATTTCTAAAATACCGTACCATATGGCGCCAATGAGTCAAAAGAGTTGAAAATTCAGTTGCAAGAACTCCTAAACAGGAAACTTTGACGATTTCGTGTTGGCATTTAATGACGATACCCTTATATACTCGAGGAATGAGAATGAACGTGAATAGCATTTAAGAACGATATTGCAAACTTTAAGGAGTAAGAAACTATATACTAAACTTAACAAATGCTTTTCTGGTTAAGGGAAGTGACATCATGGGTTACAATGTGTCAGCTGATGGCACCAAGGTAGATCCAGCAAAGATCCAGACGGTGATGGAGTGGAAGTCATCGACAACGCCAAAAGAGATTCGTAACCTTCTTGGTATAGCAGGTTATTATCGCAGCCTTATTAAAGGATTTTCGAGGATCGCTAAACCTATGACTCAAATACTTCAGAAAGGGATGAAGTTTGTATGGATAAAGAATGAATGAGGAATCTTCGGGAATTAAAGCATCTTCTGACCACAGCGACAATCTTATCCGTACCTGAAGCGATAAGAATTTCGAAGTCAATATTAATGCAAAAAAAAAGGGGTCGATGATCTTGAGTTAGCAGCGGTGATTCATGCATGGAAGATATGGAGGCACCATCTTTACGGAATTAAATGCGCAATGTTCACGGATCATAAGAGCTTGAAGTATTTCTTCGAGCAGAAGAAATTGAATACGAGACCGAGAAGATGGTTAGAGTTAGTTAATGATTATGACTTGATAATAAATTATCACCCATGTAAGGCCAACGTATGAGTACGAGATTTCGAGAAACTTAGTCTTGAAGTTAGTTCACCACGGTAAGAAACAGGTGTGACGTAGTTGCTTTCACTGTTGTATCAGATTTAGGAAAGAGAATCGTTGACGCACAAAGAAAATACATGAAGCTTAAGAAGTTACGTCAGGAGATTAGAATCAAGCCGTTGAGTGAATACAAAGAAGCGCCTGATAGTACAATGATGCTCAAGGACAGAATCTTGGTGCCAAATAAGGAAGAATTGAGGAATGAAATCATGAGTAAGGCTCAGGATATACCGTATGCCGCTCACCCTGGGAATATGAAGATGTATCAAGACTCAAATACTACGTACTGGTGGAAAACATGAAAAAGCATGTAGTCTTATATGTGGAGAAATACCTGGCATGTCAGTAAGTCAACGTATTACTAAGGGCTTTGTCACGGGATTCCCGAAGTTGCAACGAGGAAACACAACAATATATATATACGATGGAGTTATACGTACGGATCAGATAAGCTAGCTAGCTACACGTACGAGAGATTGTCAGACTACATGGAGTGCCTGTAACGATTACGTCTGATAGGGACGCGAAGTCTATGTCTCATTTCTGGAGTAGTCTGCAGCAAGAATTAGGGACGCGCCTAAATTTCAGTACACCGTTTCATCCTCAATTAGATGGTCAGACAGAGAGGATGAGTCAGACTCTCAAGGATATATTAAGAACCGTGATTTTGGATAGAAGAGTGAGTTGGGAGCCGATCATGCTATTAATCGAGTTTGCGTATACTAACATTTATCAGACGACGATCGGAATGGTACCCTATAAAGATTTATACGGAAGGAAGTGTCTCTCACCATTGTATTGGGATGAGGTAAGTGAAAGATAAGTTCTTAGACCCGACACGATCAGGGAAATGATTGAGGCTGTGCGCCAGATTTGAGAAAGGATAAAAGAAGCTCAAAAGCCGACAGAAGTCTTACGCTGATACGAGAAGATCTGAGCGACAGATCGAAGTTGGGAATAAGGTGTTTCTGGAAGTATCACCATCTAGAGGGATTGTCAAACTCGGAGTAAAGAGAAAGCCAAAAGCTATCTAAGATTGATTGATGCAAGAATCGAGGATATGAGACAGTTTCGTTGTGAAGACTTTGTGGAAACAACCCGAGTTTTTTTTTTTGAAGAACCTTAGCAAATTTCGGGACGAAATTTTTGTAAGGTGGAGAGGATGTAATATCCCGAGATTAATTAAGCTAATTAATTGCTTAATTATTGTAATAAAATAATTTTCTCCTCAATTGTGCAATAATATATTTATTGTTAGCAGGAGTCCGATTAAATTTGCAATTCGAGATCGGAAAGTCGATTTTCTAATTCGAGCTAGGAAAATGCTCGTAATAATTCATGAAAGAGTATGAATCGATCGAATTAATTTTCGGAGATTCGTGGAAGGAGATATTAATTTTTGAAGGATTAATCATATTATTTGGAAATTAGAACAATGGAAATTTTGGGATTATTCTAAATAAAAAAAGAATAATTCACTCTTCTCTCTCCTTTTTCTCTCTCCTATTTTTTTTCTCTCTCCCCGTCACTTTCTCTTTTCCCCAAACCCAATTCCCAGCACACCCCCCCTTCACGCCACCCTCCTTTCCGGCCAGATCCCGGCCGCCACAGGACGCTGCCGGCCATGATACTACCGCCATCGGAAAGCTTGTTCTTCAAGCGTCATTTCGAGCTAAGGTATCCGTTGAGTGGCGGAGTATCGAGCGAGATATTGAGGAGAGAAGGAGGGTCGCCCATCTAGAAATCCTTCCTAGCCCCCTTCTCGCCGCCCCTGTTCCCGGTCGGATTCTGGCTACCTGAGACCACCGCCGGACACGAGACCATAACCATTTTGTATCCCTTGCTTCAAGGTTTCCGTAGAGCCTTGGTAAACGTCGTGAAGTCGCAGATCAGAAGAGAAACGGAAGAGAGAAGTGAGGCCGTCGGAAATTGTAAGATTCCGATTTCCAGTTTTGTATCTCGTTTTTATGCAATTAATTCGAGCTTTAACTCATGTATTCCTGTTCCCTACTCCCTAGAGATCATTTTGGTACCTTGCAAGTCGAGTTTGGACGCCGGATTCTCGCCGCCGCCGCCGTCGTCTTCTATTTTCCGGTGAGCTTTTACCCATCTCTTCTTCCGTCAGATTTTTGAGATTTAAACATGTTTTCGTGATCTCTATGAGTCTAGGACCTTAGATATATGTTTACATGTTGTTGGGGGTGGATAGAATGGAAGGAAATTGAAGTTGCAGGGTTGAATCGCAAGTTGCCGGAGAAGAAGAAGCGCATCGATCGACGCAAGGCACATCGGTCGACACAGCTGGGTCATATCGACCAGTCATATTGACCGATATGGGTCTTGAAATTGATCGATATGGTCTGTGTCGATCGACACAGCAGGGCATATCAGTCGACACAGACCCACAGAGGAGGAAAAGTGGTTTTCTCGTCCGTTTTTGATTCGTTTTGAGTCGTTCTCGATTCCTGAGTTTAATATATGATTATCCAAGCATGTTTAAGCATGATTAAGGTGTTGGTTTATGTAATCGAGAATCGAATTTAATTTTATTTCGATTAAGAGAGGTTGAAACATGTTAAATTGAAGGGGAAGCATGTGAAATGTTGATTGGAATTTTTTTTGAGTTAAATACTCGATTATAGGAGCATGTTGGGGGTAAAAGCTTGCGTTGTTATGTGGGTTGGACGTTGATATTATTAGTTTGGATCGAAGGAAATTGTGGAAATTATGTTTAGATAAATTGATTGATGACTCGGATTTAAGGAAAGATTCATAGAATTGATCGGATGTTGAATTGTTAGAGTTGTCGTGTCCTAGATCGTCCATCCTTACTGGGTTATCCCTGATTATTGTAGGAGTTTGAAGTTGAGGAAGTTAAGCTCAATTAGCGGGAAAAGCATCTATATCCAAAGCCTAACACCAGGTGGGAAACTATTTCAAATATAAAACAAAATGCGTGTTTTACTTTTCAAAATGTGTTATAAAATGCTTTGATTTGAAATGAGACTGCTATGCATTGTTTTGTGCTATTATATCTGTCCTCTGTCGGTTCCCATCGACAAGAGAGAATAACAAACGAGTTTGGAACCAGGTTCTCATAACTGAGCTAGAACTCATTTAGTAGTATGGAGTAGCGACTCCATATGATTGGGAATTTGAAGATATAAGGTGGAATATGTTGTATGTGGATGTGGAAATTATGGATACGGAGATTGTGAATGATGAATATTAAAACAATCGGGTCTCAAAATGGATTGCTGAGACTAGTGCACTTAGATGACAGTAGGTTGAGTGTGTTTACATTCCTAACTGATCATCGTAACTCGGAAGTCGGCCAACTTCCACTTATAACACTGAAACAGATATAATAACATATAAAAAGCACGCGTGTGAAAGTAAAATGATTTGGATAGCGTGGTTCTTTTCAATAAAACCCCACGTCTATCTGTGTGAGTTGCATAGCATGTTTTCTATATAATTGTATGTTTTCGGGCATATTTCCCATTGGGTACGTAAGTACTCAGCCCCTCGCGTTATTTCTAAAACGTGCAGGTTAAGCGGCATGGATGGGAGTTGCGGGGTGTAAGCTGGTGAAGTGAAGAGTTTTGAAAGACTAACAGATCCTGTGACATGTATCTCCATATACATGTCACCATCACGCTACACACACAGCTGCACCACTCTCTGATAACTTCCTTCCCTTTTTAAAGTGTTAAGCATTTGAGTTTTGTTAAACTGACTCGAAGTACAAATTTCTTTTGCTTTATTAGTCTCTTATATAAATTTAAGTCTTCCGCTTATTAATTCTTGAAAGGTGTTTGATAAAACCTGAAACATCAATGTAACGTGGCCCCAAATTGGGAAGGTCAGTTGGGGGCGTTACATATCAGCATCCATACAAATATATGTAGGACATATTATTTACAATATAATAGATACATTTACAAATTTATTCATGAACAACAAAAACAGGAAAATGTGATTTGATTTATTACATAAAAAAGAATAAAAAAGAAAAAGTGAAACCTCTTTAAATCGATCTTTCTTGAATTCCAAATGAGCACAAATTGAATCTCTTCTTCTTCATTGGTGGTGGGTTTCGTGCAAAAACAGATATGGAGAAATATTTAGCTACAATCTAAAAATAGAACATAATCAAATAAAATAAATTAAATAAATAATCTAAAATTACATCAATACAAACAAATTATCACAACTAAATCTTATGAATAAACACAACTCTAACAAAAGCAAAAAAATAAGAATGAGAATGGTTAGCTATTTGTGCTAGATTTGATGAGTATTTATACTAATTATGATATAAGAAAACTTTAATAAAATAATCACTAATTAAGTTTTACATTTAATTATAAATTATATATAATAAATGTTCTTTAGCATTGATTTATATGTTTTAAGGAATAAACTTGACAAATGGGTTAATTCAACAAAATATACTTAAAATTTTAAATAATTAATACATACTATCAAATTATACGTTACAATATATCAAACTTGCAATTTATACCCTATACGTATTATTAGCATATTACTTATGTTAATTAATTCAGCATATTGTTTTTGAAACTTATAGGTGAAAATTTGCCTTTTCCTTATGTTAATATATATATTTTTTTTCATAATCTATATAAATATGAAAGAAAAACTCCTAGGGGTTCTTATTTTAATTATATATAAATATAGATTAGACATTAAATATTATTTTAATATAGAGAATGGTGATTTGGTAGTATACATTGACTATTACATGTTATTTTTGATAAATTATTACAAAAAAGATACTTATATTATTTTAATTATATTTATACATTTTTTAATAAAATGATTAGCAATGAGATTAATTATTTCATATAACAATAAATTAAAAAAAAGATTAGATACTGAAAATATAAAACTTCATATAAGAATATGTTATTATATATACCAAAAAAAATAGTTAATTATAAATGTTAATAGATATTTTCCATATTTGCAATTAATTTTCAAATAAAACCATTTTTAATTATTTTAAATTATTCCATACTTACCATATTTGATTCTACTTACCTAATATATATTAAGTTTATTTTAGGTAAGTTTTTTTGGGGAGAAATATTTTGGGTGTGGGGGTTTTGCTTTTAGATATATACTAGATTTGCACCCGCTCGCAATGCGCGAATCAAATGTATTATTTCTTATTTTATAATTATAAAATTTAATTAACAGAGTTGTATATATATCTTAAATTTTTTTAGCAAATCTTTTAGATATTCATCATTAAACTTAATATAATATAATATAATATAAATTATTTTCTATTTGATTTAAATATTAACTCATAAAAGATATTATGTATTATTTTAAAAAATAGTAAATATAATAAATTATAGAGATGGAGTAATATTTTTTAAAAAAGTGATAAATATAATTTCGTTATATTTTTATTATTATTAAGTGTATATTTTTGTTATAATAACAGTTATTAGATAACTATTCTTTTTTCATATAGTACTAAATTTGCAACTGCGCGATGCGCAAATTAAATATAATATTTAAATATAATTCATAAAATTATATATCTTAATATTTATTAGCAATTTTTTTACATATATTTAATTTTTATTCATTAATGTTATGTTTATATATTATATACAAATTATTTTTTAGATTATATGTCAAATAATATATCCCAAAAATGATATTATATTTGTATTATTTAAAAAATATTAAATATAATAAATTAATGAGATCTAATATTTAAAGAAAAAGTGACACATATAATTATGTTATATTTTTATTATTGTATATTTATGTTACATTAGAATAAATACAAAATAAATCAAAAATAAAAATTTATTTATATTTTTGTTGGGAAATGGCAAAAGTGTAATTATGTGGAACTATTCTCTTTTAATATATTAAGTAGATAGATTATATATTATTCAATATTTTAAATTATTGAAAATGATTAATCTATACCAGATTTATATAAATTATGGAAAATTATATATTAAGTTATCTATATAAATAATAAATCTATTAATGTTATTTCACTTTATCATATAAATTTATTAATATTATTATTGAATATTAATATTTTTTTATGTTAAAAAATCTAATTTTAAAATAATTTTGTTCATGTAATCACCAATCACCATTCAATTTTCTTTGTTATTATATAAATTTAATAATAGAAATGATAATCAAATTTATATAAATTACAAAATTATAAATTACCTACGTCTTGGACTCTTGGTTAAAACTAAAATAATTTATTAATTATCAATGAAAAAAATAAAATATTTTGTCAATTATAATGTGATATAGAAATTTAAAAATAACATTTTAAATACTTATTAGATAATAATGTATTTAAATAAAATAAAATTATAGTTTATTTATTCAAATAACTGTTCCCGCCAATTTTTTGGTAACCACTTATTTGCTTTAGTATTATTATAGATAGATTATGATACTGCTTAACTGCTGCATGTAAAGCATTAAAACAGTTACACATAAAAAAACATCGATTCAATCCTTCATGGGGTAACTGATTTAAGTATTGTACATATATTAATTAATAAGTCATGTGTTCGAATTTTATTGGAGATATTTGAGTGAAATGAAATTTGAATAATGCATTTTATTTTATTTTTAAAAAAATATCAAACCCAACATTATTATTCCAGAAAATTTGTCTGATCAACTAGAATTCTGGAGAAAAAAATAATTAATTTTTTTTACCGTGGTTGCTCAAGATCATTTTAATTATTTTACTAAACCTTTAACGAAGAGCATTAGAAGAAGAAGAAAAAAAATAGTATATATTTAGTTAATATTCGACAACTATACCAGCTATGTTCAGGAGATTTATAGTTCTAAAAAATAAAATTTATGTAATAATTCATTTTTTTTAAGTTTAATAATTAAACAATTTGTGAGTATCTTATTAGACTAAAGAACAATGGTGTGCATTTTTACTTTAGTAAAATTGAATGCTAATATCTTCTTCTTCTTTTATATAGGGTTGATTAATATTTTTGTAGTGCTGACCTTTAGAAAAATCACGACAAGTCACATATTCGAGCTTTCCCGATGACATCTAAATGTGTGAGCTTAAATAAATTTATTTCTATTAAAAAATAATGTGTTGAGTGTAGATTTTTTAACTTAAATTTAACTAATTTATTATCAAGTGGAGCTTCAAATCTTTTTATCAAATATTTTGAAATTGACAATTGATAGAGTCTATACAAAGTTTCCAAATACATATTGTTTTTAAACAATATTCATTTAAAGGAAAATTATTTTGTTACAAAAATTCAAATTCATACTCAAATCCAATATTTTTTATAACTAACAAAGTTAATCAAAGATTTATGTGTAAAAATATTGATTTTACAAAGTAAATAATATTATATTTCATACTAATTTCAGCTAATCAACTTATTTATGAGTCGCTCTCAAAAAAAAAAAAAAAACTTATTTATGAGTCAAATATTATAAAGAAAGTTTAGTTTGTTCGATAAACTACCTTCACTAAATGTACTAGAACAAGCCTTTATCGAATAAAAAACTAAGGGAAGGTCTTGGGTTAGGCAGGCTTAAACGATTTAGGCGGATTTTATCCATTAACCCAAGCCCAAACCCATATAATATACCCTAATTGGGATGGGTCAACCCATTTGGGTAGGATAAAACCCGCTAAACCGTTTAGGCCTGCCTAACGCAAGTTTTTGCCAAAAACTAAAGACTTCATGAATAATTTCATTCACCTACAACTCTAACCATACCACATATTTACGCTTGCATTGTGTAGTTTACCCTTATTAAACCCTAAACTTTATTGAGCACGCAGGAATTTACTAATTAGGGGCAACACATTTGACAACTGAATTAATATATAGATATGCAAGTGATGTAGCTAGCTAGCTTGTAAATTGAAATTTGTCCCACATTATTTGCATATAATTTATACGCAAATTTGTAAATTTAGACGTCCATTCATTTTTTTCAATCATATATATGTTATGGGTCAAATATTCAAAGTAATACAAACCCCTCATTATGAGAATTACGCATTCATACGTGGAGTGTGACTTTAAAGCTCGAACTAATTAACACCTCATAGTGGGGCGGCTACAAATATTGATTCGAAAACTACATGACTAAAAGAAAGTATAAATATTTTATGGCAAAAGTTTATACGACATAAAATATGTATAATTTTATAGAAGTCTCATTAATATCTAGCCCAAGAAATAATACATCATTTCTTATTCATTTATTCATGCCAACGAGATCAAATGCAGCCCGAGCAGTTTGATTCATAGAAAGCGATCGAATCGCTAATGTTTAATTTTTGACTCGGGGAGCGAACGGACCGGTTGAACAGTCAGCAAGTCCAAGAATAGTCAACTCGCATGGATTGAGAAATCAACATTAAAGAGAAGGGATTTGACTCAATCAAGTCGGTATAAAAGGAAAATATTCAAGAGCTGCCACGATAGAAGCCACGATTGAAACAATCTTATTTATGTAAAATTAAAAATTGTTTATAAATAGTGGAAAGATTATTGTACCAAAGGGGTGATTATTCATTATTTTACATGAAAAAAAATCTCCATTCTTTTTTCGAGTATTCAATCTTAATTATGAATTCACAAATTTTTTTGCATCAACATCTCATAAAACAACATATGAGACTCAATCATATTTTGTAATCTTAATTTATTTTTTTAATTGAAAATATGGTAGAATTGCTGACAAGAACTTCCATTCTGAGGTAAAAATCAATTTTTGGAATAAGAGCTTTCAATTTCGCAATAAATTAAAATACATCGAAGATCAAGTTGAGCCAACAGACTAAATTATTACCTAAAAGAAACAAATAGAACTGACTACATTGTCACTGGACATGGATTGTCTGAACACTACCAAAATGGGCAAAAGTAAGATGCATGGAAAATCTAGTTTCACAAGAAACAGGTAGTAAAAGAAAATTTTATTTCCTGTTCCTAATGAATTTGCAGTGAAGTCTCAAACAGAATTATCTCGAGTTTTCATACTTTAAATTATCTCTTGTAAAAGACACAAGTAGGATAATGGATGATTTTTAAGTTTTATTTTCTTTTTAATTAGTCTAAAAAGATGGATAAGTATGAGGAAACATTGATCAACCATGTTTGTTGTGTAGAAATATGAAACATGGCTTATTTGCAAACCCCTGTTTTGTTCAGAGCTTTTGAACATTATTTCATGCATAGACATATGATGAAGGGTATGATCTTGCAGATTTAGTAGCGCGAAAACTTGCTTATAATCATAGTGTGAGGTTTAAGACTCAGAGTTCATGCGGGATCTATACTTTAGTATATAGGATAGTGAAGATGAGATAATCTATAACTCAAGTGTGTTTTTCTTCTGATTATTTACTTACTTTAGTTGTTGTTTGCAATTTGACTTGCAAGAGAAAGAATTACTATCTAGTTCTATGTTGTTTTGTCTAGATTATTGCATTTCAGTTTAAAGCGATTACTACCAACTTCATTTTACAAGCACTTTTGTGGGCACGATTTGATTACACTCTCTAGGGTTTGATATCATGTTTCCTAGACTATATTAATTATACACTTGCGCATTATTCGATTAACGCCTCACAGCATAACACGTAGCTTATGTATATCAAATTGTAATTTTCTGGCAAATTATGTCAACTTTCCGTCGCAAAAAATTTACTTCTGTCGTAAATTTGAAACAAAATTGATAGTTTATAAGATGTTTTGATAATATGCATAGTTTGTAATTTATATATACCTAAAAGCAAAACCCCATCCCAAAAAATTTGCCCCCAAAATATATTACCAAAAATAAACTTAATTTATATTAGGCAAGTAAAATTAAATATGGTAAGTATATAATTACTAATTATTTTATTAGAATGTAAATATAAATAATAATAATAATAATAATAGTGATATAGTATATTAGGTTAATAATATCAAATATATTAAGTTTTAGATAATTATTTTAAATATATTGGATATTAGGTTAATAATATCAAATATATTAAGTCTTACAATATATTTTATAATTAATAAAACTATGGAAATATTCTAAAATTAATAGTTAGATATGTAGATTAGTTTACAAGCCACAACAATTAAACGAACTTATATAATTTATTTTTCATTAATTTTTTAAGAACCGACACATAGAAATTCACAAAATATAACATAATTACATATTTGATAAATTCTATATTATAAATCCAAATCATTTAATTAATTCTATTCATAAAGCTTACCTATTCAAGTTTCAATAGTTGACCAAAAAAATATAATTTTATTTTTGTGGAAATATTAAATGACATTTAACTTAATTAATCATGATCCAATGATAACTTTAAAAATTATCTTTAAGAGTGATTTTCGCAAATCACTTGCTCAAATCATTGAATAGATTATGATTTCAACAATAATTAAAATCTTCAATACAATAAATTTTTGAAGCTAACTTTGACTATAAATAAGAGATCATATTTGTAGAATTTCAAATTGTGATTTTTCTTTGACAGATTATGGTGGTGGTTTTAGATGTTAGGATGAAAAGAAGTTCTCACTATTTTGTGTAGTATATATATATTTTTTTTTGTGGTGATTAGATTCAAAGAAGATGAATGCTACCGTATTTTGTAGTATATGTTATATTTTATATTTGTAAGAGTTAAAGATCTTAGTTGTTGGTATTAATTTCCTCAATTGTGAATACTAGGCCTCATTTAATTTTTATTGTTAATCGTCGTACGTATTTCACAAGAATCAATCTCAGTCCATATTATAAGTTGTAACGACATGTTGAAATTTTTATGTATTATGTCCACATTCGATATCTACTATTAGCACACTCCTAAAAGTTGTTCATTGAAAGATATAAATTATATATAATAATTATTTAGAATACATTAAATCTCTTATAGATATATTTTCACTCATAATCCAAATTGAAAGGGTATAAAAGATTTTGTTATATATTTATTAATTAAAGATGTATTTTAATACAACTATTTTGGTTCGTTGAACTAGATAAGTTAAAGAATTATTTTATATTTATGGAAGTTTACCATGAAAATAAATAAACATTTATGTTATAATACAATGAGATTGAGATACACAGGTAAATTTTGTAAATTCTATATAGGGTCACACAATCCAATAAAGCTATATAATAATTCTTAAATTTTAATTTTTAAATTTCCAATTAAAATTTTATCATAAAATTGTATTATTCATAATTATTTATTTATTTTTTATGTTCTTAGAGAAAAAGATTCTCTATACTTTCTACTTCCATCATCCATTCTTGCCATGTCTCTAAAATATTGGGATTCAAAAAAAAATTCAGATATTTATATATTTGTTTTAACTAATATACTCAATTGTATTGATTTGTCAATATTACTTATCTCCTAATATGTATTCGTATTGACTTATGCGCTTTTTTTTAATTCTAAAATAATATAAAAGGTGATGTTTCATTAATATGTAATTATTTTTTTAGTTATTCGATTTGTTTGTTATTTTCTTAGTCATAAATCATTGTTAATCAAAATACGAAAAAATATTTCCATTTTTTGTTGTTCAATGTTTAAAATGTTGAATTGTATAAAAAAAACTATCACTATTAAATGAAAAAAAAAAAAAACACTCAATACACCCAAATTTTTTCCCGCTCAAGAATACTTTCAAAATTAACACTACAAAAAATAAGGTAAGTAATATAGAGAATATAATATATTTGTATAGAATGAATTAATATTATGTAATTCGTTAGGTAACAAAAATAAGAATGGCCAATATTATTTACAACTTATTATTTTATTCGATAAATATTAATAATTATAAGTTATTATTAATCATTGTTCATCAATTTTTTGACATATGATTAATTATTACTCATCTATATAACCATTATCCTCCCGCTTAAAATAAATTTTAGAAACAATTATTCATATAAATATAGAAATTATAATACAATTAATTTAATATGGCAAATATGGAGTTATGGGAAATAATTCTTGAATTATATAGTATCAATTGATGACAATAAATACAAACTCATCTAGAAAGCACGATTAAATAAGAATAATAAGGCGTGATAAATGGGCTGATTTTACGTCATTTTTAATGATTGAATTAATTTAATATTAATTGAAAGATTTGTATATAATCCACATCATAGCTATCTTTCAACTAAGTTTTTTTTTTTAATTTTCGTTAGAGTTAGGTTTTCATATTTTGGTTTTATCATTCGTTTGTGTATCAAAATTCATATGTTGTTATTGTTAATTATTTGGTTCATTAAGTTTTGTTGTAATCGCGGATTCTATAGATAGCATTTGATACATATGTAACACCCACTCACACAGAGTCTGATGTCAAGGCTTGCAGTCCGATGCACCCCAACCCATCTCCAGTTGTCACACAGACCTGGAAGGTTGTTGGTAGTGGGGATCGAACCTCCAACCTACCCTTTAACACCAAACTCTATGGAGTTGGTGTCATCCACTAAGCTGCAGGCCCTGACATCAGACTCTGTGTGAGTGGGTGTTACAACATAATAGATAGATTTGGCCCTCTATGTATTTTGTGAAGGTTGATATTTGTGATTTTCCATTGTGGTACACAGTGAATTTATTTTTCGAGTTTGTGTTTGTAATTGTGTTATTCTTAGCCAATGTATCTTTTTGAGTAACTTTTTTATTAAAATAGATGTCTAAAGTGAATATATTTCTTCTTTTTTTCTATTGAATTAATCAATTAATATATAATTCAATAGATTTTTGTTTGTGCTATGGTTACTGACACAAAAAAATATGGAGAGAAAAACAGTGAAGCACAATAGGACGATTTCTATATATTACTAATATTTTTACGAAGATATACTAATTTGTAAGATTACGAATTTTGATTGGTTTTCATATCAATATATGGTTATCACAAAAGTGGTTGTGTTGTTATTTTGTTTAATTATGTTTTCTTTTAAAATGTTATTATTTTACCTTCATTATCGTCACTACTTCAGGTTTGTTATTTTTAAATATTATCTCTATTCCGAATTGTACATTATCTTTTGCGTCATAAAATTTCATTTTATATAACGAAAATATGTAATTATTAATTTTGTTTTTATTTTCTCACTTCATTTCCGAATTTTGCCAATATAATGAAATGCAAATTTGTTGTTTAATCTTCTTAACTTTTGAAATAAATCAAATTAATTTAAACTCACATACTCATATATTATCGGAATTTTTGAATCTATAATATATTGGTCACAAGCAAGACATAATATATATAACTGAATTATGTCAATTTGTAATATGATTATGTATTAAGATATAGATTGTACTTAGTTATTCAATTTGTGAGTTATGTTTAATGTGTTTGAAGTATAAAAATATATATTTTCTAAATTAGGTCATTTATAAAAGTAACAAAAATAAATATGTTCAAGACAAAAGTCAACACAAATCGAAGCTTTGGTTCAATATATCCATATTCGATAGGACAATATAATTTGAATTTTCATAAATTCTTGATTTGATGATTTTAGGGCTCGATTTATATTTTAATAGAATCAATCATATGATCATCCCAAATTATGATTTAATATAATAGATGGAAAGAGAAAAAAATATCTTACTATCTTGATTTTGTATTTTATAAATTAAATTGAAGTGTAAAAAAAAGTTATAAATGATTATAAGTGATAAATAATTATTAGAGCTCAACATGTATTAATTTTTAAAAAAAAATAAAAAATCTAATTTTTTTGAAAACTTATTATAAATGATTATTGGAAACACATAATCAACTCTTGTGAATATATGGAAGCTCAACCGATGTCCCGACTACAACTCATCTCCATGATATGCGACTATATCCCTTGATCTTATGACCTCTATATCCATCGAGTAATATATCAGTCCAACATCTGTCAACTGGCGAACAACCTGCGACAAGCTACGATCAAGGGCAGAGAGGAATAATCACATATTGATTGCTATAATAGTTTATAGTTGTATAGATACATGTTGTAAATTTCCTCAACTGCTATAATAGTTTATACTTGTATATATACATGTTGTAAATTCCCTCAATGGGGACATACATGTTCAAATTCACAAATATATTCAGTTAATAAAAAAAATATACAAAATGCAAAGTCGAGGGGCTTTCGGCACTCCTCTGCGATCTCTTTCAAATCATCTTTGTCCCCATCATACCTGAGCCACATTCTCACGATTACCCGCACATATTTATTCCACAACATATCACCAATCACTGTTTGCGCAATTCAACACATTTATTAATGAAAAAATCTACTCACAACAATATATAAATAATGTTTATTAAATGTTTAAACGAAGATGGAATTAGTTGACAACCTCTAGAGAATTATATATGCTATTTTTTTTTAATTATTCTTATAAATATATTACTTTAATATTTGTTTGTGTGTACAATATTAATTTTAGGAATGAAGCAAGTATATAGGGGTGAGCACGAGGCAAGCCGACTCGTGAGCTACTCGGGATCAGCTCGAAAAAATCTCAAAATCAACTCGATACTAATCGAGTCGAGCTCAAGCTCGAGAAAGTAGTTGTCAAGCTCGAGCTTCATGATACTCGATTCGATCGGCTCACAAGCCTTATCGAGCTCGATCTTAAATCGAGTTCCAATTCGAGCTAAGCTCACGAGCCTTATCGACTTAATATAATTTAAATTTTTATTTATAAATTTATTATTAATTAATAAATAATCTTAAATTTTTGTTAAAATTTAAAATAAATTTAAAAATCAAGCTCAATCGAGTCGAGTCGAGCTTGACAAGTTTGACACCGAGTCGAGCTCGACCTTAAAAATCTAAGCTTGATCGAGTCGAGCTCGATCCTAGCCATACTCGACTCGGCTCGTGATCACCAATACAAGTACAATAGTTTTTCTCAAATTAATTTAAAATACAATCAATAATGTCCAATACAATATTTGTTTCATATGATAATAAAGTGTATGCAATGAGATGTGAAGAAATTTACAATAATAGATAGTGATAATTCGTATGGATCGAATCCTTATTGTGTCGTTAGCGATTCATTGTTAAGGCCCAATTCGTATATGATGTGCTAAGTGGAGGCTCAATTCGTATATAAACCTTGAGGCTCAATTATATCGAGTTCTAATATTATGCAATATGAAACTAAAAAACTAAAGGTAAATGTGTCACATGCAATATAAGGTTATTTGAAAAATAATTTATTTGATATCTAGAATAAATATGTATCTCATGCAATATAAATGTGTAATACAAATATTTAATATTAGTAATATTAAATGGAGTGACACAAAAAACGAGGGAGCATAATTCAAAATATCAAAGTGTGTGTGAATTAAAGATATGATAAGAGATACTAAAATATGTAGAGAGAAATGAAAGAAGGCAAATAAGATTGTAAATCAATTAAGATTAGTTAAATAAGTTATAGTGTCAACTTTAACTTGACTAACAAATTGAAAGTTTGTGCTAAACTAGATCGAATTTCAATATTTCACTACTACATATTAACATAATAACTAAAATTGATATATTTTAATAATAAAATTGTATATACGTTGCGCAACGCGCAGGTAGCAATCTAGTATATTCAAAAACCAAAATCGTTTGTAATATAATTAATATTTTTCCCAAAAAAAAAATTTAATGTGTTTAGCCGAGTAGTATATTTTAACTTAAGTTTTACTCGTTTATTATCAAGTGGAGCTTTAAATATTTTTATCAAATATTTTAAAGTTGATGAATAATCAAGTCTAAACAAACTTTCCAAATACAGAGTATTTTTAAATATTCATTTAAAGGAAAATTATTTTGTTATAAAATATCAAATGCATACTCAAAGTCAAAACTTTTTATAACTAACAAAGTTAATCAAAGTTATAAGCATAAAAATATTGATTTTATAAAATTAATAGTATTATATTTCATACTAATTTCAACTAATGAACTTGTTTGTGAGTCAAATATTATAAAGTTTAAGTTTAGTTCGTTTCATAAACAATCATACTGAATGTGCTAAAACAAGCTTTTAACGAATAAAAAATTAAATAATTCATAAATAGTTTGATTCATTTATATTTCTAACTATACCGCATATTTATTCTTGCATTGTTTAGTTTACCCTTATTAAACCCTAAACTTTGTTGAGCATGCAAGAATTTACTAATTAGGGGTACGCATTTGACCACTTAATTAATATTCCCTCTGTCCTGCCAGATTAGTCCATATTTCCATTTCCGTCTGTCCCATCAGATTAGTCCACTTTCTTAAAATAGAAAAAAATCTCCTCACATCAATAAAATATTAATTCCACTACACTCACAAACATTATTTTCTGTGCCGAAACCAAAATGGACTAATCTAATGGGACGGAGGGAGTAGATTCATGTAGCTAGCTAGCTTGTAAATTGAACTTTGTCCCACAATTATTTCCATATAATTTATACACAAATTTGTCAATTTAGACATACATTCTTAATTTTTCATCAAATATTCAAAATAATGTAAACCGTCTATAAATGAATCAAACTATTTGTGAGCTATTTGGATCTCAACTTGATAAGAGCTCGTTCGAGCTCGTTTATTAAATGAATCAAACTTGAGCATCATAGTATTCGACTCGTGAGCTCGTTAGCTAAAATTAGTAAGAAATATTAAATTATTAATTTTATATTATTAATATTTTAATGATTTAAAAGTAACAATAATGATACTATATTTTTTCAAATAATGACAAAAATTTTAATTTGAGTATTAATTTTTGAATAAATAACTTGTTCTTTCAAAATAATACTGAATATTTTAAATATATTCAAAATTTAGAAAATTTGTTTAGACTCAATTAAAGTTCGATAAAGTTCGTAAACTTCAAAGTATTAACGAATCAAATTTGAGCACGACACTACTCGGCTCGATTCGATTCGATTAAGATCAACAAAACCCCTCTTTGAGGCTCAAGATCAAAACCTTTAAAAGTGAGAATATAATTAAATACTTCGAAGAAACTCTAAACCATCTCAGACACACATTACAAGAATTACACATTCATTCGTGGAGTGTGACTTTAATGCTCGAACAAGACCTCATATTGATTCCAAAACTCCATGACTAAAAAGAGAGTATAACTATTTTATGGCAAAAGTTTACACAATACAAAATATATCATTTCATAGAAGTTCATTAATATCTCATAAAATAACGTCTTACAATTACAGAGACTCAATCATACTTTATAATCTTAATTTATTTTTTTGAGTTGAAAATATGGTAGAATTGCTGACAAGAACTTCCATTCTGAGGTAAAAAATCAATTCATGGAATTAGAGCTTTCAATTCCGCAATAAATTAAAAATACATCGAAAATCAAGTTGAGCCAACTGACTAAATTGTTACCTTAAAAAAAAAAAAAAAAAACTGACAACATTATGACTATGACATGCATTGTCTAAACACTACCAAAATGGGCAAAGTAAGATGCATGAAAAATCTAGTTTCACAAGCAGCAGGTTGTAAAAGAAAATTTTTATTTCCTGTTCCTAATGAATCTGCAATGCAGTGAAGTCTCAAACAAAATTATGGGTAGGATATTCATGCTCATACCCATTATAATCATAATACAGCCTCTCTCCCTTTGCAATATCACGAGTTGCTACTAGAAGCACCACGCATTCATCATCCACACTGTATCTCACGCATTTTATGTTCTGCTTTCTTCTCCCTTCCCTGCACCAGTTTAATTTCATCCATCATCAACTACCTACGATTACTCGAAAAAAAAAAAAACGCCACTAAAAGCCTTACACTGTGTGGTTGTTTATGCCACCTATGAACCGGGATATGTTTCCAAGCTTGTCTGCACACACCACCAGGCTCTTGGATGGATCCGATGATAGAAGGAGCGTCATCATGCTATCGCAGTCATCTTTTTCGCGGTTCTTGATGTAATCCACGTCCCCTGCATACTCACCGATTAATGTCATGTCCTTTATAGCCCCATCCGCTTCTACTGTATAACTGCAGATCAACGTACAAAAAAAACGTAAAACGAGGTCACGAGTACTGCTTGATGAACTCGAAGTGGAACTGGAACAGTAACACATGCGTACCCTTCAAATGCATCAAATGTTACAGTGAGAGGTGGAAACTCCCCTCTTCTGCACATAGCCCTGCTGTACTGCAACGTCTCTGTATCCTCTTTAGAGAGAACCTGATGGAGACGACGAGAGGATGCATTATCAGCAACAAAAAACAATAAGATGAATACAAAATCATATCCTCGAACTGGACCTGCATGCCACCAATCTCAAACATAGCTCGATTGGCTGATCTAGGAGCCATTCCTGGTCTGTAACTCAGTTCATTGCAGAATTCCATGTTGTGAGATGTCAGTGCCAAGGCAAGAGATCTCATCTGCTCTAGTCTTTTCGCATGATCCTCTGATGGAACGAACGGTAACAATCTTCTTCGCTTCTTTTGGAACACCAGTGTACGTCTGCGACGTCTTCTAGCATCTGGAATCAGACATTGGGAAAATTAAGGTAACAAGCCAACATGCATACATCAGTCTTAACTGTTACAGTGCCGCATACCATGCAAGGATCGACTTTCTTCAATATTAATGCACTTATAAATCCAAAAGGTTTGAATGTACCAGTTTCTTGACTAGCTAAGCTGGTTGGCATTTGTATATATCATGCTTCGTCGAAGCAATGGACTAAACCAACTAATGCAAATGCTGAAAAATTATAATTCTGCGAAGAGTTTGGCTTCTTTAAAGTTCAGAAACTTCATAAAAAAGGTTTTCTTTTGCTTCTACAAGGTATTAATCAGATAAAGCAAATAGATCTCAAAACTTATAAAGCATGGACTCAAACTTGTTCAAGATTAGCCCTTCTTTCTTACGCGATGGATAAGGTTGGCCGAGGATGTAACCACATACAAATTTTATGATCTTCTACAAACTGTTATTACAGCTAATGGAAGACTTTTGCTGACAGAGTGAAATGCTAACATAGGAACATATCCTTGTATTCTAATGATTCCTAATATAATCTGATAAGATGGTAATAATTCTACTAAAGATGTGAAATTCATAAGTGAGAGGCATAAATCAATGACTAACTCGAGTAAAGTATTGCTATTCTCTAAAGTCCGCAAGAAAGTCACTAGCATACACGTGTCCTTCGTAACTCAGGGCAAGGTTATAAAAGAACAGAACCGGTAGAATAAGTACCGTAATTAAAGCTGACTAAATGACTAACTCAAGTAAAGGATTACTATTCTCTAAAGTCCGCGAGAAACTCACTAGCATACACGTGTCCTTCGTAACTCAAGGCAAGGTTATAAAAGAACAG
>JAPKLW010001734.1:144290-157580 GCA_026898455.1 Plectranthus barbatus
GCATACACGTGTCCTTCGTAACTCAAGGCAAGGTTATAAAAGAACAGGGCCGATAGAATAAACACAGTACTTAAAGCTGACTAAATGAACAGTAGATGATGCTCTTAACTAAATGCAGTTATAATTGCAACATCATTAAGAAGAGATGACAAAAACAGATCCAATCCCACCTAGCGAATCTTGCAATCGCGTAAAAATTGGCTGAAAGTTCACACAGACATGAATTCTCAACCATTGATGATAAGCTCGACTTGGAAAAGTGGCTTATAATTAGTCAAACACTAGGAAGCCCAGCTCACTCATCTAGTCTTGTTATTAAAGCTGTTACAGCATGTATCTATAGGATTCTGTTTGGAATAACTACACAAAGATTCTACGAATTTCGTGGAAAAGTCTTGAGCACTTAGATAACTTGATGATCGAAAAATGATCAAAAGGCGCAGTCAGAACATAAACACAATGTGAAACCACACTATTGTGGGTGGCCAATGCATATAAGCATAGCACAACTTCATCAAATTTGAATCTTTTTTCAAGGCCAATGTATATATAAACAATGGCTACAAGCTGTGGGTGGCATTGGTGATAATAGGCCTATGACATTTATTAGCCATTTAAAGACAAGAAACAGAAATATTTGATCACAGATGCACAACACAAATGCAGTCAAATGAGGTAAGAATTCGTGTTTCATTCGCCCCAAATTCTTGAAAACTCCACAAGTTTTCTACCATGAAGAGAAGAGGTGCATTTCCTTGTGAACTCAACATCCTTCTGAATCTTGAAAAAATCAGTAAGCTTCTTCTGAGTAAAACCTCTGAAACCTGCATGTGTAGAAAAATTTGAACATAAATTATTGCCTAAACTATTAAAGTCCTGAAAAAGTGAACATAAAGAAATAAAAGGGACCACTAATTTCCTCATCCTCTCTCTCTCTCAAGAAAAATACACAATCACACAGTGAGAAACTTGGACAATTACATATATGTATTTGCATATATATGCAGACACAGAGGCAACCAAATGTATGCACTCTATAACTATAAATGCATGTATACAAACTCACATTCACACACGCACACGTCCTTTTGTGTGTTTGAGAAAGGGAAAAAAAAAAGTAAGTACTTTTAATGAGGCGATTGTCGTCGCCGGAGCAAGCGGGGCAGCACCATGGGCCGAAGGGGACCCGGGTGATTATCGGGCGGAGGCAAAGCATATGGAATCCTCTATCACATTTTTCGCACAGCAGCAGCTCATCGTCCCGATCGCCAGAGCCGCATTGCTCGCAAGCCAAACGCTCATCATCTTCATCGCCGCTGTCGGAGTCAGTGGTCTCCACCTCCGCGGCGGCGGCCACCCGCTTCGCCACCCTCATGATCTCCTTCATCGACCTGTACTTTCTGGGCGGACCCATGTCTCTCGCTGCGAATTGTTGGGTTTGAATTAAGAATTATGAATTCGAGGGGAGAATTTGTTCGAGCTGATCTTTTTTTTGTTTTTTTGCTTGAGTTTTTTCGGAAAATTAAATGTTGTAATAATAATCCAGAATTTGAAGGTGGTGGCGTTTGATGACGTGGAGGACGGTGAGTGGACGTGGGTGGGCTAGAGCCCGGTGGCTGAGCGGCGGCGGCGACGCCAATTTGTGACAATTTTTAGCTGTTTCCAGAATTCAGAAACGATCATAAATTCATAATATGATTTTTCTTCTTTATTATTTTTTTTTTAAAGAATTGACCTTTTCTCTGATTTTTTTCTTTTCTATTATCACACGTCACACCCTGCTTTTATTTATTTATTTTTGTACAAATGGAATTTCTTTGGAAATAATTAATATAGAGTTTTTTTATGGCGGATTTTCCAAACAAAGAAACCTGATTAATTTCTAACAAAGTATAATTACTCAAAAACTATATATTTCAGAATGTTAAGAGCAATATTCTTATATTAAGAAAAAATGCCAAGGTTTTTTTTATATATATGATTTTTAGCTGTGTTTGTATGAAATTAACTGTGACATATTAAACACACACTTAATTTGAAAATCTTGCTAATAATTTTATGAACAGTTTTTTTTTGTCTTCGTCCTACAAATTCTCTCTGCAAATCGAAACTTGATGACAATCCTCTTTCATTCTTTTTGACATTAATACATTATTTAAATTCAACGTACACAAATATTTAAGAAAGTTGGAACTCATATTGGATTAAAGTAAGAATGTTTCATTACAATTGATATCCAGAAGCAGTGTTCCAGGCAAGATGGCTAGTACGAGAAGGAAGAAAGAAAGCTCGAGGGATTGGTGTTGATGAATGAAGTTGAGCTGAAAATAAATAGATGAACAGATTAAGTTAAGAGCGTGGTTGGAATGAATGGAAGAAGATTTGATCAAGTCACCTCCATCATAGTATCTTTTGTAGAGGAGTTCGTTGAATTGAATACTGATGCTGTTTTTTGCTGAGAATAATAGTTCAGACATTTCGTCCAACACTTGGAGTGAAGCAGCCGATCCCTTGCATTGTTAATTCTAGCCTCACTTTCAGGTAGGGGTGTAAATGAACCAAACTGTTCATGAGTTATTCGGATCTCAACTCGATAAAAGCTCATTTGAGTTTGTTTAGTAAAGTACGTTTATTAAATTGTCGGGTAACAAGGTTGCAGGCCCGTTACCGGCCTATTACACCACGGACTCCGACCTAGTTCGGACTAAACTAGGGTTCCTCTATCGGACACAAGTCCGATCTTCAAGCTTTGACACGATCTTCACCGGAGCGCCCTTCGAACCCTCTGATCTGCTCACCTCGACCACCCACACCCGATAGGGACTGAAGGTTGGCTCAGACCTTACCGTCTGAGCGCCCAACGCCTTCCTACAGCCAAAGGAGTTGCCGGAACTGGTAGAGCACGCCAAGGACTCTCTCAAGCACTCACTCACACCTCTTACCACACTCTGATTCTCACAGGATTGAAGAGAGAAGGAAGAGAGCAACAGAGAAGAGAGAGAGAGAACGACGCAACTGAATTAGGGTTTCGCACACTCTCCGGGTTCGTTCGGGTCAGGAGTATATATAGTAGGTATAGAATAACCGCTCCAAGTAACCGCTCGACCCGAACCTGAACCCAACCCAGTTACAGATCCATAAACCCAACCAACACTTAACAGATGGGCTAGGAATATAAAGAGATGGGCCAAGCACATAAGAAGCCCAACAAACGTGGACACCAAATCCCACATAAATGAATCAAACTTGAGCATCATAGTATTCAGCTCGTTAGCTAAAATTAGTAAGGAATATAAAATAATTATTTTTATAAAAATAATATTTTCATGATTTAAGAGTAACAATAATGTTAAATATTTCTAATAATAAAAAAATTTAAAATTTGAACATGAATATGATTTTTTTTTTTTGGAATAAATAATTTTTTTCAAAATAATAATGAAAATCTTAAATATATTCTAAATATAGAAAATCTATTTAAGCTCGATAAAGTTCGTGAACATCACAATATTCGATAAAGAAGTTCGAAGCTCGACTCGAAACTAAACGAATCAAATTTAAGCACGACTCGATTCGATTACACCCCTACTTTCAGGTGCTAATTTCATGAACATGATGCAATCGATAAGTACTCATTCTTGAATTAAGTTCCGTAGTCTGTGGGGGTCTACTTCAATGCGGACTTGTGCATCAAAATGAGTTTTTACAATTTCCAACCTCCCATTTAAACATCTTTTTTTTTTTGAGGGACCCATTTAAACATCTTACTTAGATTATAATTATAATTAACGACGCCCACTCCATCAATTGGTCGACGTCCATCTATGATTAGGAAAAAATGTAAAATACCCTAATCCAACCTCATGATGGCCCAAATCAAGCAAAACCCGCAAAGGTCTACGTTTTCTACGGATAATTTCTTTAATTGGTGGATCAATAGTATTGTGACAGCTGTGTTTTCTTGTATTAGTTTATTAATTTTTTTAGATATAACAATAAAATAGTCATATTTTTATATGATAATATAAAAATAAATTAATAAATATACCACATTCATAATTTTAGACTCTCTAAATAAAATATATATTTTATTTAATTCAATTATAACTATTATTTTTATTTTAATAATAAAATTAAATAAAACCAAATAAAAGAGTTGATGAGGTGGTTGGGTGATCATAAACTTTACAAAATTATTGTGATTAGAATGAAGTTATAATTAATGATATGAAAGAGAGATATGTTAAATATGTCACATCATGGACTGGAAATCTGGAATATACTACCATCTAATGATGACAATTCAATTCCCCTACAAGTCGATTTTGTAAGGAGAAATGAAAACTTGGTATCAGAGCCGACCCAATTTGATGTCGAACCTGAATTATCCCAATATGTTAAATAGTTTGGTGGGTTGCTTGCTAATAAGCATAGTCTTATAATCGAGATCAGAGATTCGAGACACTCGATTGTAATCAATAAATCATAGCTTCAAGTAGGGGTGACAATTTTTGACACACAAGATAACTTGACACAAACCCGCATAATAATAATGGGTTAGTGTTGAGCCTTAATGGGTTCATATCATTATTGTTGGTCCCGGTTTATCAGAGTGTATAACGTTACGCAGCGGAAATATTGAACTTATAAGTCTAACTTGCACTCTGTCCTGCTGGTTGCTCAGCTGGCTGGCTGACTGGCTGGTCAGCTGATAGCTCAACACTTAGAATATTTTAAGCCTAGTTTGCACAGTTATCAGTTTTCAGATATACACCAGCACTTGAGTGCTGGGTTTCAAATACAAATTTAAATACTGAAAGCAGATAAAGGCAAAGGATTTTTATAGTGGTTCGATCAACTGATCTACGTCCACTCTCCAGTCGACTCACTGGAAATTCACTATAAGAGTAATCCGGTACAAAGTTCCTACGATCTATCTCCAGCTGGTAGATGCCCCGTCTACCAGTCCACTGGATCAACCGCTCCCGGTCCTTGTCCTTCTTCAACTCTTCGTCAGATGGATGGAGTGCGAGCACGTCACTTCAACCTCCTCCTCTGACTGGTTGGGTGTTGAGTTCTCCCAAGAACGTAAATCCTCTACGGCAAACTGCCCGTAATAACTCAAGAGCTGGCTGGCTCTGGAGCTGCTATGTTCTTCCTCAGAAAGAGAAAGAACACCAGGTGAGGTCTAAACTTACAAGCAGGAAGCTTGAAGTCTCGTGTTTGAAAGATATCAACACACGGAAAAGCTTTAAAGAAAGCCTCGAAAGATGCTTGCTTGCTAGCAATGAATGTTCGTTCTTTCGGTAGTTGGAGAGTATTGAATGTTCAGGATGCCAGCGTGTAAGCGTCGAAGCCAGTAACTAACTTCTTAAATGTTGGTAGCTCCGACCTATTTATACACGCAGGATCCCATTCAAATTTCTAGCCGTTTGGACACATCCGGAATGGGTCTCTGTCCTCGGATGTACTTCAGAAGGCGGCAGGTAGGAATTTCAGGAAAACCCCATACCTGTGTCTGCTTTTTCTGACACAGACCTCTTTGTGTCAGAACGGCATTATTTCGTCAGTACGAGGAATCGCAACTGGTGTCTTGAACTGATAGACTTTAAGGATATCCTTCCTTAAAGTCTTACTTTGTCAGTATATTCCTCAGACGAATCTTCTTTTTGTCTCTAAGACTCTGGAGAGCGAATCTTGAATTCTGCTGGTAACATCCGACTGGTAGATCGTACAGGTGATCTAGTGCTGGCAGTCTCTGCTGGTGACTTAGCGCTTGCACAATCTTAGTCTACCAATTTGTCTGATGTTAACTCTTGGAATCTCCCATGACTGGTGGCTTCACCGCTGGTGAATAGTGTCAGCCAGAACACGTATTCTGCTGGTAGGATTTGTCAGCCTCCTGCTGGTGCAATCCTTCCAACTGGTGAACAGTAGCCAGTCATTAGCTCTTGACTCCATGTTGATGAACAGTGTCAGCATGGGTCTGTCAGTCGTCTGCTGGTGAGATTTCTCTCAACTGGTAAGCACATCTCATGCTGGTGAACAGTAGCCAGCATGAGTCTTGATCAGCTACGACTTACAACTCAAAAAGACCTAAACAGGACTTTACATTTGAGACTAGAGCTATTCTAGAGACAAACTGACGCTGGTTGGACTTAGGATTTGATCCACCAAAACACTTAAACACCAAATCAAAGATCTAAGTTATCAACTGGGGAAGGGAAACTTAGATAATTTTCCCAACAATTTCCCCCTTTTTGGTGCGATCAAAGCCTAACCAGCGAGCACTTAGCTGATGAGGCAAGTTACAGAATATTTCAGGGTTTTTACAAATAAACCTATCAGATCTAAACCCATGAAAATACTTCCTCACATCAGCTCTAACCTAAGGATCTTCCCCCTCAAACTAGGAGAGATATTGCTCGATTAAATTATGAAGTAAGAATCTGAGCCAGGTTAGAATTAAAAAAATGTCAAATGGAGTGCTGGTGCTGATTACACAAAATGTGTAAGTTCAGCTGGTAAGTAAAAATCAGTAGACATTAGTTGGACAATGAGAAATTGTCGTCAACCCGTCAGTAATCAATCCATTAATGATGTGAAATTACAAGTACAGGAAGGACAACTGACTAGTCTAGACTGATACAAAATTACTTACACAAAAAAAAAAATGAAGAGCACAGGACCTATGGCTGAGAAGAAGATCCAGGAGATTGATTTCGATTAGCTAGGTTCCTCAAGATCTCAGTAAGAGCCGCCATGTCTTGTCTGCTCTTCTCCCTTTCCTCAGCAGCTATCCTCCTCTCCTCTTCAGCAAGACGGAACCTCTCAGCCTCGGCACGTGCTCGCGCATCTTCCCCCTCTTGGATCCGCACCAAAAAGGAGTTCACCCCAGAGGTGAAGGTCTCCATTTGTTGCGCCATCTCTGCTCGGTAGGAGGAAAAGCGCTGGTCCATCCTGGCATCAATGAGATCAAGCAGTTGCGCAGGCGGATGGACCTCGGAGAGAGGCTGTGCTGAAACTGCAAGGGAAGAGGAAGGCACATCAGTTGCGGAAGGAGCTGCTGCTGGTTCAGATGCAGCTGATATCTCCATCGGGGCTGGCTCCTCCGCTGGCACTGCAGCAGCTGCTGGTGCCTCTACTTGTACTTCCTCAGCCGGCTCTGCTACTGGCACCGCAGCTGAAGCTGGCTGGACTTCTTCAAAAATGAGTGGGGCTGTGAATTCCACCACTTGCCAGTCCATAGAATCAGGGACGAGATCGCCCGAGACAATAGGAATAGGAGGGACGGCAAGGGTCAGCCACAAGCCACTAGAAGGATCCTCCTCCACAATGTGGTCTACCAGCAAGGCGCAGGCAGCCATATCGAACAGAATAGCATGATAGGGAGGGATCCTTGGGAGGGTAACCAGCACTCTGAGGCGTCGGAGCGCGTACATCAGCTGGTACCCCCGACTGCTGACTCGGAACTGGAGGAAAGGTAACTTGACCTTTTGCCGTGGCGGGAGGCCGGAGCTTCCAGTCAGCCGCCTATACTCTGCAATCTTCAGCAAGCAGCGCTGGATCCTCCTTGTAGACAGCTGCTGGTGGCATTCAGGATCGGTGCCCATGAAAGCATTGGCCCACTCCTCCTCCGCTCTCCAGTAGCCAAGACCCAGCCTGGCATAGAGAACCGCCCGTTTCTCCACAGTCAGCAGGCGCTGGCATCTGTCAAAAATTCGCCATCTCCGGAACTCCAGACATAGTTCCGGATCCACCCTCCAGAGCCGTCGGTAGCTGGATATTATCTCGTCATTGACGGCATTTTCCACCTCCACCGTGATGTTCTCAGCATACTCATAGAGAGTGGAGTTGTAATATTCCACTGGCTGCAGAGGCAGGCACCAGTCAGTGATTCTGGAGGCATATACCGACTGGTGGGGGAGTCCGCTGAACGGTATGATGTTGAATGCAGATGGCTCTGGCACTCTTGAATTATGAAATGCCATCTCCCCGCGCTGCTCCCACCGGTGCACTCCTGTCACTCGTGCCTGGAAAGTATCCTCATCAACCAGTTGATGCTCTTGGATGCAGAGCATGTAAGGACGCCTTTCAGATCGTGCACGCCTGACTGGTGATGTTGAGGATGCTGCTGGTCGCCCAGAAGTTGATGTCGAGGCATCTGTGGATCGGGGGCGACTGGCAGAAACTTGAGCCTTAGCTTCAAAGTCTGGGAACAGATCCCTTGGCTCCATCCTCTGCACCATTGAGTGATGCACCACCTCCGTAGCTGGCTCCTTCTCTGGCTTCTCAGCCCTTGGTTCCTCTTCATCCTCGGATTCAGAACTGACATCCGAGGAGCTCGCCAGTTGTACCGGGGTGGTCGCCCGCTCTTCTTCTCCTCCACTGGCACCCCCTTGCGCGGCCAGTGGGACGTCGTCACCTCCACCACCCCCTTGCACGGGTGGAGGGACATCAGCGGTTTCCTCCTCCGGCTGGTACTCATCCACAAGGGATAGTACATCCTTGTCAGCCCCCATCACCAGCAGGCGTTCAAAAGTTTCTTCAGATAAGATTTCGCCTGGTGCTGGTGCTGGTGGCCTTGTACTTGTGGATTCGAACGCTTTTCCTTTGCCCCTGGTCGCCAGCCTCAGTTGCTCCTGTATTTCCTCCTGGCGCCTGGCCTCAGTCTCAGCCTTGATTTGAGCAAAGCTCTCATCCCTGGCCGCCAGCTCCGCCTCTCTCTTCTGCTTCGCCAGCAGAGCCCGGAGCCTTGACTTGGCCTGCTTCTTCCTCACCAAGGAAGCACTCCTTGCCCTCTTGGCGTGCTTCTCAGCCTTCTGCGCCTTGGTCATGACTCGCTTGCGCTTGCGAGTCATCTTCTCCAGCGTCTCCTCCTCAGTCAGCCCCAGAACGGACTTCTTGACTGGGATGGAGATTTTCCCAGATTCTGGATTGTATGCCACAACTGATGGTGGCTGCTGGTGCTGGGAAGTCTTAGGCTTCTTGCGGGAGGGCTTCTTGGTGACTGGCGCCTGCATAACTGGTTGAGGGCGACTGCCAGAAGCCTCCACTTCTGCCTCCTCCAGTTGGGTAAAGAGAGACTCGGTCTCCATCTTCCTTTTCAACTCGGCCCTTGCCTCCTCCGTCAGCGGCTGTGCCATGACTGGCACCTGTTCCCCCTTATCCTCCTCTTCTTCCTCTGAAACGACCGTGGCTGGGTCGACTGCTGTCTTTCCCTTCAGCCTCCGCGGCTTATGGTAGTCAGGGCGAGGCAGCTTTGCCTGCTCCTTGGTGGGCGGAATGAAATCCGAACTCACCAGTTGCTCCCCCTGGTCCACTCCATCTCCAATCTCCATCTCCAAAATATGGCTGATCCGCAGCCCAAAGGATACGGAGTGAGTGAACGTCCCATCAATTGGAATGTTGATGTTGCGATCAACATTCTCCAGCAGTCTCCCGAAAAAGAACTCGGCCCAGTTCCCTTCCACTCCATCCACCAGCGCGCACATCACGGAGAATTTGCGCAGGCTCAACTCAGCATATGAGCCAACTTCGCACTGCAGCATCCTGACGACGATGTCGCACACCATCTGCCACCAGTCGTCCATCTCCGACTTCCGCATTCCAGTGCGAAAACTCGTCACCCCCTCCCTCTTCCACTGAGTCCACCGCCTCCTGAACTCCTCTACATCGTTGTGGAAGTAGGTGGCTATCTCCATGCCCTCGTTCCTCAATCCGAACAAGTCGGCGAGGTATTCGGCGCTGACAGTGATCATGTGGCCGAAGACGGAAGTGGTGAAGGACTTCCTCCCGTCAGCAATCACGGCCCGTGCATAGAACTCCTCCACCATATGCGGATGGAAGGTCTCGGGCCTTGCCGTCAGATATTGTCGAAGGCCTTCCCGGTTGATCATCTCGATCAACTCTGCTCCATAATTCTTGCGCGCCAGCTTCTCGTTCAGAATTTTTTCTTTCTGAACTTGCGCCGCCCTGATTTGCGCGTTTGAGAGTTGAGCCCTGGTCGCTGGTTTGTTCAACTGAACCAGGCGGGCGAATGGAAGAGTGTAGTCTACATCGTCCATCTGCGTGATGCCAGTGTAAGTTGGCATGTGGGCTTCTGCGACTGGTAAGTCTGGTGAACCAGACGAAGAAGATGTAGATGGTGGGTTGCCATCTGGTTGTCGGGAAGATGAAGCCATAATTTCAGAAGAAATCTTAAGGAAAGCTTGAGAGAGTAGGGCTTCTGAAATCGAATGATCGTAAAAGGTTTTTCCGTCGAAAAGGCATCGGGTATTTATACCCAAGTCCATGCAGGATCAGACGATCAAGATTGACGCTCAGCAAGCGGAGATCGACGGTCATCAGCAGGCCCGGTTTCCTGTGCGACGTGCGCGGTCGTGCTGACGTGGGCTACGTCGTGTAGCTGACGTGGCGCTCAGCGATTGGTGGCAACCAAGCGTCGGACTGCGCAGACGCTGTGCGCATTAAATGTGGCATTAAATGCCGCATTAAATTCTGAGGGTTGTACACGCTACTTGGATTTGAACAATCCCGCCCTTTTCTGAGACAACTGGTATGACTGGTCATCAGTTGCATATACCAGTTGCATACTTCCCCCTAACTGGTTGGCCTCTTCATCAGTTAGCAACTGATTCCACTTGCTGATAGTACTGGCTGCTGGCAAACTTCCATCAGTTATCAGCTGGCAACTGGAAAGATGGAAAATTGAGCGCTTGGACTCAATTTTATTCCGCATAATCTTCTCTTCTCTTGGAATTGGGAGCTGGGACCCAATTTCGCTTCAACTGATGGCCTATGCTGGCAAGATTCCGCCAGTAGACACCACTAGTGAGATAGAGATACCACTGAAATAAGAACAACTAAGAGCTTGGACTTAGTCGTAATCAGCGTCCTCCAGAAGATCAAGAACAGAATGAGAGCTGGGACTCATTCTTCCTCATCATTGGGGCTCACATCAATCTCCATAAGACCGAGTTTGATGCACAACTCCTTAAATCTTGCTTCTGGCAGTGGCTTGGTGAAGATGTCAGCCAGTTGATCTTCAGTTCTGATATAGTCCACGCTGACATCCTTCTTCTCGACATGATCACGAATGAAGTGATGTCGATTATCTATGTGCTTGGTTCTGGAGTGATGAACCGGATTCTTCGTGATGCACATAGCACTGTTGTTGTCGCAATAGATTGGAACACAGCCAGTGTCCACTTCATAATCCTCCAGTTGTTGCTTGATCCAGATAATTTGAGCACAGCAACTGGCAGCGGCAACATACTCAGCCTCAGTGGTAGATGTAGCAACTGAGTGCTGCTTCTTGCTAAACCAACTGATTAGCTTGTGTCCTAGAAACTGACACGTACCACTGGTACTCTTCCGGTCAATACGGCATCCAGCGAAGTCTGAATCTGAATATCCAATGAGTGTAAGCTCATCATTCCTGGGATACCATATTCCGAGAGATTCAGTCCCCTTCAGATATTTCACTATCCTCTTGGCAGCTTCCATGTGTGACTTCTTCGGATTTGCTTGAAATCTGGCACACACTCCGACTGAATAAGAAATGTCGGGTCTGCTGGCTGTGAGATAGAGAAGTGATCCAATGATTCCTCGGTAAATGGTAGGATCAACTGATTCACCTTGCTCATCAAGAAATATTTGACAACTGGTGCTCATAGGTATTCTGAGGGACTTAGTTTTCTCTGGGCAATACTTTTGGATTAAGTCCTTCGTATACTTCCGCTGGCTGATAAAAATTCCATCAGCTGACTGCTGGACCTGGAGTCCGAGAAAGTATGTTAACTTGCCCATCATACTCATCTGAAATGATGTCTGCATCAGTTGAGAAAACTTCTCACAGAGAGTTATATTCCTTGATCCAAATATGATGTCATCAACATAGATCTGCACCATCAGCATGTCACCTCCATCCTTGAGAAGAAAGAGAGTCCTATCAATCTTCCCTTTCCGAAATCCATTGCTGGTAAGGAATTGTGACAGCATTTCGTACCAAGCCCTGGGCGCCTGTTTCAATCCATACAGGGCCTTTCTCAGCTTGTACACCTTGGTGCCAACTTCAAAGCCTGGAGGTTGCTCGACATATACCTCCTCTTTTAGCTCGCCATTCAAGAAGGCGCTCTTCACATCCATCTGGAACACTGTGAAGCCGTGATACGCTGCATACGCAAGGAACAGCCGTATCGCCTCCATTCTGGCAACTGGTGCGAAGGTCTCATCGAAATCGATCCCTTCACACTGCCTGTAACCTTTGGCGACTAATCGAGCTTTATTTCTGACCATGGTGCCATTCTCATCTCGCTTGTTCTTGAAAACCCACTTGGTGCCAATCACTGACTGATGTGATGGTCTCTCCACCAAGTCCCAAACGTTATTGCGAGTGAATTCTGCAAGCTCCTCTTGCATGGCATTGATCCAATCGGCAGATTCGAGCGCCACTCCTATGGAAGTAGGTTCCATTTGAGAAATAAAGCAACTCAGGAGCGCACTGCCGTGTCGAGTCTGGACAGAACCTTCCGGATCACCGAGAATAGCATCAGTTGGGTGATCCCTCAGCCATTTGGGAGGACCAGCGACTGCTGGTGCCGGCTGTAAACTAGGTTCATCTGTCCTGACGACTGGTGCTTCCACATTTCCACCAGTCGGAGCTGCAACATCAGCTGGTGCTGGACCTTCACCAGTTGGAACAACTTCATCAGCATCACCTTCTGACTGGTTGTCTGAACCTTCACCAACGTTGTCAGCATCAGCTGGAACATCCATTCCAGCTGGTCCATCATTGCCTTCTTCTTCAAAAAGGCCAGTAGGGATTCCCCCTAGATTGTTGCTTGGATCACTCAGAGAGATTGAGTGAAAGGTCTCAGCAAGGTCATTTGCATCACCGACCCTCTCAGGTTGCTGATGGGCACCTGAGGGAACTGGTTGTGAAGATGATCCATTTATAGGTCTAGTCGAACCAGTTGGTTGAGCATCGGAAGAATTCCTGCCCAACTGGTCGCTGACATCCTCGACCTCAGGAACATCTTCAGCCAGTTGGCGTAAGGTCCTGCGCACTAAAGTAGCTTCATCAAAAACAACATTGCATGTTATTTCCACAAGCTGGGTAGTCTTGTTAAATACTCTATAGCCCTTGTGAGAGGGATGTCCATATCCGACAAACACACCCTCATCAGCCTTAGGCGAAAAAGCATTTAACTTCGACTTCCCATTATTATGGATATAACATGGTGAACCGAATGCACGAAGATGAGCTATAGAAGGCTTACGACCAAA
>JAPKLW010001735.1:0-28407 GCA_026898455.1 Plectranthus barbatus
GACAATCTCTAGCAAATTCAGGATGTAGGTGATCAAAGGTTTTCCAAGTTGGGGAATCTGCAGGATGTCTCATATAACCATCCTGTGGATGCTCTTCTTTATGCCACCGCATGTGGGATGCAGTTTTAGATGACATGAATAATCTTTGAAGCCTAGATTTAAGAGGAAAATGCCAAAGTACTTTTCAAGAAACTTTTCTTTTCTCACCAGTGGGGTCATTTTTTTCAGAAACTTCCCATTTACTTTCTTTGCAGGTTTCACAATAAATTCTATCTTTTAGACTACCCCAGTATAAGCAACAATCATTTGGACAAGCATCGTACTTATCATACCCAAGACCTAATTGTTTCATCAGTTTTTCAGCCTCATAATATGTAGATGGTAAACCATCCATTGCTTCTGGAAATGCATCTTTTAAGAAAACCAAAAGAATATTAAAGAACGTGTTTGTTAGTTTACCAGCACATTTAAGATGAAGCCGAACCATAAAGGATAACTTGAAATTTTTTTTACATCCTTTATAAAGTTCTTTTTGTGAATCGTCTATCAATTTATAGAAGTTAGCAGCTTCTAAAATAGGAATATCCCCAGTTGTTTCATCTATATTTAGGCCCTTGAGGAAACAAATCATGTAACATGTCTTCCATTCCATCATTATCCGTATTCAAAGAACTTATACTATGACTTGTGACTGTGTTATCTTCCATGAGCTCTTCATGAGCTATCCAATTTGTATATCCTTTAATAAATCCATCAACAGTTAGATGAACATAAGCTTCCTCTTCGTCCACAGAAATACCCATACAACATTTCTTACAAGGACATAAAATCTTCTCATTCTGACTTGCTTTTGAAAATACAAATTGTATAAAAGACTTAAGTCCCGTCTGGTACTCGACATTATATCTTGCCAAATTCATCCATGATTTGTCCATATTACAAAACTGTACAATATATATTAAACTATTAATTCATAGTTCCAGATTTTAAAATATGAGTATAGATAAAAATAATGAATATGTTAGATAAAAATAATAAAGATTAATTAATTGCACTATGAATTCAAATGGATAAAGTGGGAAATAAAATAAGCATGACCATAAATAAACCATATTTTTAATTTTGTAAAATTTTATTATTATTATTTTTAAATTATTAAATACCCAACGTTTCCCAATATAATAATTTACAATATTATTGATATTATATTTATGTATAATTAATATTATAATAATATTATTATTACATTAATTAAGAAATAATGTTACGGAAATATTATATAATTATATTATTATACTCTATTAATTATTATAACATTATCTAAATTTTTATTAAAACTAAAATATCATAATAAGTTTATTATATTTTTTTTAATTTTTTATATTTCTAAAATTATGTTTTTATTAATTTTAAAAAATAATTTTTTATTTAAGATTATCGATAATTATTTTTTAATTTCAATATTTTGAATCTAAAAGAATAAAATAATTAATACTTTATTATATTTACTTCCGAGCTATTTATTTTTCTAAATATTAAATATTATAATTATGAATGATTCTCAAACTCAATGCATAAAGCAAATAATTAGATTGGAATCACTAAAAACTATACCCATTCCTCCTATTTTCAAAACCTTACCCACAGTTAAACCAAACGCTCCTTTAGTCTTTGACACTTTCCTGACGGAGATTTAGTGTATATGTTTGAAACTGTTATATTTTTTACAAATATTAGTGCACAATTTACATTCTATGATTAAACAATTCAATTTCTATAAATAATGCTGGCGACTACCAAAACATAAACCAGAGAAGTCTTTTGATACATTTTTCTCAACAATCTGGAAAATAATTCGACATGCAAAACAAAAATTCATATAAAGTATATTTTTTAATATAATATAGCATGGAAAGATTTCTCACACAGATTTCTCAAACTATTAAATCCATTTTATAGCAGTGAACTTTGTTTATTTCTTATTCCCACGTTGTTATTCATTTTCTTCAATTTTGTATGAATTTAATGGCAAACTAGGACATCCAATGCATGTCATTATCTTTGTGCTCTATAGGAACAAAGTAAATTATGTCCTTGTGGATTGACTATTTTTTCTGCTCAGGCTCATTGCATAAAACAAAGATGTAGCAACACATTTAAAGATGGTCTTGCTCTTCAATCTAGATATAAATGTGTCTTAACTGGTACTCCCCTCCAGAATAATGTGGGCGAGCTCTATTCCCATGTAAGTAATTGTTGAAGATTATTATCCTCTAGTTTTTTGCACAGTACTGACATATTTGCAATTCCATTCAGGTGTGCTTGTTTAAAAAGGCAAACAAAACTTAAAAAATTGGTGGATATGCACTTCTGGTAAGATATTTACTGTAATATCCCGAGTTTTATTAAGCGACCTATAGCTTAATTAATTATTAAATAAAAGGAGATTATTTATTTTTGCCCTTAAATTATTCGTTACTCAATTTTAGACACCCGTTGTTACATGCATGTCCGTTTCATGCAAACAATATGTCCATGAGTACGTATTAAGGAACCCTAAGCAACCATGCAGACGAACTTTACGTAGAAAACCCGTGCGCGACGAACTAGGGTTTCTAGTGTGTTTTGGGTACGATAAACTCGACAACTTGCACTCGAGAGCTCTGTTTCTTTCACCGAGATAGGGTATACTTGAAATTTATTTATATAAATTTTAGAAACAAACGGAATGAAGTTCCGAGACCCGTGGAATATGTTATGTTTTTTTGAACTATTAAGTTCGGAGGGAAAACGGGTAAATTCCAAAAATTGTGGAATTTAAACCACGGGTAGAATTCGCGATTTAGAGCATTTCCATGGATGCCCATTTTCTAAATTGGACAATGCACGTCAAATTAAGAAGCAACGAAGGTCGAATAACGAGGTTATTACATGAAATAACGAATCCGGAGCCGAGACGAGTGGGATCGTGCCACGTGGCACTCCCCATCCCCCCCATACTCCCATGTGCCCTCAATTATTGCAAGGCGGAGTATTTCGGCGAGAATTTCATTTCAATTGAAAGAAATCGCAGCAGCTCAATTCATTTCTCTCCCTACGCAACGCCGTGCAGCAGCTTCAACCTCATCATCTTCCTCGCATTTTTCCGATCAAACCAGCGAGATTCAGGCCGTAACTTCTGAAGAAAAAACAAAGATCATGCTTCAAGCTTTCCATAGGATCAAGAAGCAGTCGATTTGGTTAAGAATCGCGAAAGTTACAGCTCGATCTTCAGGGCGTGTTGGTAAGAAAATCCGAAACCGTAACCTTCATTAGAACTCCGTGTAAACGACAATGAACCTGCAAATAACGTATATATTCTTGTTCCTTATGATAGTAGGAAGCTTTTGGTAGTGTTGGATCTTCACCCCCGCCGACCGATCGCCGGAAAAATTGCCTGCAACGTTCACGGAAGGTAGGGTTTTCTCCCTTTTACTTCACCTGTTGCAGCTGCTCGTTTCCCTTATTTTCGTGAGTTGTGATGCATCTCATTTAGTTCCTAGTGTCGTATAGAGGGTAGGGGTGCGTCGGGAGCCTTTGGTTTGGGCGGAAATGGCCGGAGAGAACAGCCGCGTCGCACTCGCGACAGCAGCTGCTGTCCGCCGTCGATCGACGGGGCACCCTCGTCGATCAACGGAGCTTTCTTGGTCAATGGATCCGCCGTCGATCGACGGAGCCCTGCCGTCGATCGACGCAGCCATCGGCTGCAGCCTGCTTCGTGTTTTCTTCGCCCGTTTTCGATCTGATTTGATTTATTTTCGACGCATGACTATTTATATCAGTTCTGAGGCTATTAATGATTGAATGTATGCAATTCGAACTGATTTCTGACGTTGGGAATCGACTAAAATAAATCATGCAAGCGCTATTACGTGATGAAGTGTTTAATTCATTTTCAAACTCTGAATTGGTTGATTATTTAATCAGGGATTGTTTTCTGAGATGATGGAAGTTGGGTAAGTTCATGCATGTCCGATGTACGGGCAATGCATGTTGGGTAATTAGAATTATGTTTGTTTCGTCGTAAAGTTAGTTTGTCTTAGAACCTGAATTCTGCAAAGATATCAGCTGGGGCGCTGATTTATACTACGTAGGTAATTCACCTAATTTGTTGTATTCTCCTGTGTTGTCGATTGAAGGAAACACAGGGTAACCGGAGAGCTTTTCAATCACAAATCAACTTACTTGCGCCGTATCTGTAAGCATTTGAGGTGGGGACTATTTTATTCCTATTTTCGCTTGATTTTGGGCTATAAGCCCTATTTTTGAAAAGCATGCAAATTGATTTAATTTTAACTGATTGTCTATGCCAAAACTATTTTGAATTCGTATCTGTTCCTCTGGTCAACCGAGTTGACCAGGGAGATTGGGTTTAACGAGAACTGAACCAGGTTTCGAAAGAACCCTGAGCTACGACTCTTAAACTCTAGGGGCATTGATCCTCTGTTGTCTCGAGTCAAGCTCAGACTTGGTCACTCAATGGAGTATTGATACCTTCGGAGAGATAAGGAGAGACACATTCTGTGTCACAAATCGATCGGGTCTCAATGCGGTGAGTTCTGAGACCAGTGCACTAAATGATGACAGTGGGCCGAATGGTTCGCCATTTCCAACTGTTCATCGTGACTTGGAAGTCGGCCAACTTCCGGTCACACAACGTTAAAACAGATATGTCTTCCTGGTGAGAAAAACTGTACAGTGCAAAATGTTTTGAAATAAAACACGGGCAAATGTTTTTTCTAAAACCCCGTGGTTTATTTGTGTGTGGCATAGCATTCATATTTAATCAGGTATCATTTGTTTTCGGGTCATGTCCTCACGGGGTACGTTGTACTCAGCCCCTGTGCATTATTTCTAAAATGTGCAGGTTAGTGGCAGTGATGCGGATGCAGCGGTGTCGAGGGCAGGATTATCCCAATAAGAACGTGATCCTGAGACATGCATCTTCATATGCATGTCTCCACTGCGTAATTCTCCGCTGCATGAACCTCTGAATCTATTTCCTTGCCCAGATTGTACTAATTTATCGAGAGACCAAACTCTTTAATTATCATTATCATCCGTACACTATGGTAGCGAGGGTTGCTTGCCTCGTTACCAACATCGTTATTTCAATTATGAATGATGAACCGATTGGGCATGGACCCCTTGTTTCTGTTTGAATATCTAAATCTTCCGCTGTTTAAATCCTCCAACCCACTGTAGCGCACCGTAAATTTGGGAAGGCGAATAGGGGGCGTTACAGAAGTGGTATCAGAGCGTCAGGCTAGTTCCTTCCACTTTCTTTCAGCCTGGTAGCTATAATTTCTTTCATTTTGAAAGTCTATTGGAGCAATAATCCTATCATGCTCTACACCCCATTCCATCCTGCGCTGCCTGCAAGGTAAATTTTAATGTGCATTCAACCGTTTTGAGTAATCTTGTACACTCTACGTTTACAGTTGAAAACTATTTCTAAATGTCAAGAACAATGTTGTTGGTGATTATAAACTGTTTTGAACGTTTGTGTGCACGGAAAAGTTATAATGATTATTAGCGTATAAACTCATATCCGCTAACCTTGCTTGATGGTTTAACCACAAGAGTATCTCTTGTTAGCCTAACTTGTCAATGACTGTTTGTCTAGTGTTGGAATTTAACTCACACTGACATTCTTGGCTTTTGCTACTATTGCTACATCGCTTAATCACTTGACCTTGTCAATTATTGATATATGTTGCAACATGTGATATCTCAAATTGATTTATGAAGATGAATTCATGTGTTCAATTGATTGAAAATACTTGTATTGTAAGTATGTTTTGTATGTGATTGAAAGCTCGTTAAACACGGTAAAAGAACTTGGTATAGGTATGGCCTGTACGTAGGGCTGGTCTGTAGTAGTGGATCAGGTTAGACGACTGACGCTGCTACCTCAGCTCACGGAGAGCTGCTGTAGTTGCGTATCAGTTCAGAGACATCTTAAGAATTGGGAGTCATCAGGTTACGCACTAGTGTCGTGAGCAGCGAGCGGTTCGTTGCTTACTAACAGGGTATTCGTCGGGAGGACAGTATGCCTTCCACTATGGTTACGGGAGTCTGGTCAGTATGTCAGCACGAGTATCAGGATGACCCTCAACACCGTGTATCGGAGGACCATAGAGCCACCGAGACACAGAGTCTACACAGGTCCGGTCAGGGAATGACTCAGATGTGGAACAACCGCGACTGAGCTATGGGAGGAGAAGTAACGAGAGGAGTGGCATGCATCATTACTTGCTTTATGATTCGATTTCAGTACTGAATGACTGCTCTGCTGTGACAGATGGAGTACCTGAAGGACATCAAGACTAGCGAGTTTCGTCGCTACACTCGCCGACCAGGTCAGATGCTTCCCGTGTTTCTGACAGAGTACTTACGAGTTTGGGAGCTCGCACAGAGCTATGGCGAGGTAGGAGATTTCGAGGGTATTGATCGTCTGATCGACTTACTGCCGAGCGAGTGGGTCCATTGGGCTCGAGAGAGGGTGCATCGCTTCATATACCGATGTGATGACACTCGTGCCCGTCTAGGGTACTTCCGGGGCTTTGTATCTGACATTCTGCAGCAGGTCGTTCTTGTCGGACACCCTCCGGCGAGGCCGTATCTTTACCTCCCCGTGCTTGTTACTGTTGAGGTGCCGAATAGGGAGCCGCCGCCACCTTCGAGAGTCCTTCCAGCTAATGATCCTCACACGTTCCCTTCTCTGGAGGCGATGATTGGGATGGCACAGCGCCAGGATCTGCCGCCTGTCACGGACGTTCCACCGCGAGTATCTGCACCGCCACCACCACCCCTTACTGGAGTTCCACCTACCCGACCGCTGGGGTACATAGGAGGCGTGCCTATCCGTCATCACATCACATGTACTACAGATGTCGTTCGTATACCTGTCCGAGTGCCGGGCGAGCTGGAGGATGAGGACGATGACAATCTGAGAGATGATGCTTCGTCTGTGGGGAGCAGCCCTGCTACTAGGGCTGAGGGATCCGTTTGACTCTGACTTGTGATGTTATACTACTGATGGTGCTGCGTTTGTGTTTGGGTTTGTTGGATGTTATGTTGTGACTGTCTGTGTGTGATTGTTGTTTCGACCCCTTTTGGCCGGGGAGCTGGCATATTTTCCTTTATTTGCCTCTCCCAGATCTGGTGCGATAAGTAGTGACACTATTGGCTGTCGCTACAAGTATCAGGTCTTTTGTCAGGTAAGACGTGCTCGATACCTCTTTAGGCGAGTACCTCTACCTCCTTGGTCGTGATCACGCACAGTTATCTATATATCAGCCGTTACGTGATGACTTTATCGTACTTATGTTTCTAGCACTAATTATATGTTGTGATTATTGCTTATGATGATTGCTGTGATTGGTTGTTGATTGTGGATTATGTCGATTATTAGAGGAGGTGCTGCCGAAATTTTAGTAGATATAACATGATTAGGTACTAATCTAGTACGGTAATTTCAGAATGTCTGCCAACATTGAAGTTTATGGACGAGGACGAGGGCGTGGTAGAGGCCGAGGGCGCGGCCGCGGGCATGGTCGTGGTCGAGCTCAGCCTCCGCTCGTCGAAGAGAACCTTGGGTTCGAAGGTGTTCAAATTTCAGAGGAAATCCCAGAAGTTAAGGTACTATCCGACGAGGGCAGCGCATCAGTTCAGGGACCTAGGGGACCGCCGCAGCAAAACATGGCACCACCCCCTACGCCCTTCCAACTTATAGAAACCTTCCGGAAGCAACAACCTCTTGCATTTGACGAAACTGGGAACCCTGCTGAAGCTGAAGATTGGGTTCGAGCTCTGGAGAAAATCTTCAAGCATATGCAGTGCTCTGAATCTGACAGGATCAACTGTATGACGTACCAACTAACTGGGCAAGCTGACCGCTGGTGGGAGACTTACGTTAAGTCGTTGGCACCAGAAGTGTACCTCCAATTCACCTGGGGAGACTTCAAGAAGGCCTTATTCGAGAAGTATGTGCCAAAACAGTTCCGCAAGGAGAGGGAGATGGAGTTCTTCTTACTCGAACAAGGGAATATGAGCTTCACCGACTATGACAGAAAATTCTGCGAATTACGCCATCATGCCCCTCTCCAGGTGGACACACCGATGAAGCTAGCTGAAAAGTTCCGAGAAGGACTGAAGGAGGAAATTCGGGCTCACCTGTCTACTCTTAAAGGCATGGACTATCAGGAATCCCTGAGAATGGCCTTGGACGTGGAGTCAGCGATGACTAAGAAGAAGATGCCTGCCTGGAACTCCCAAGAGGCGATCTCATCACCTCCAGCATCGAAGAGGAAATGGGAGGATAATCAACGATCTTTCCACCAGGGATCGGGCAGTCAGAAAAGGTATGATCAGGGGAGTCACAACCAGCCTAAGAGGAATTATGATCACCCACCGAAGAGATACGAAACACCCGCTGTGCCTAGGAATGAACAGAGGGGAGTGGCACATCCACAATGCCATCGGTGTGGGAAGAAACATTATGGGAAATGCCCACCCCTAGCTCAAAAATGCTTCAATTGCGGGGGAGCAGGACACTATGCCCGTCAATGCCCTTCTAATCGGTTTGAGGCTGGATACAGACAGAACCCTCAGGGGCCTTCCAATCAACAGCTGAATGCAATCCGTGGAGAGCGCCAACCTAATCCGAGAGCTGCTAAGAACCCCAGGACGGATAAACAGGAGAGGCAGTCACCGCCTCGTGGTCCTGCGGGAAATCGTCAGCAGGGGGAGCAACCACCCCGAGGAGCTAGAGCCTATGCTATCGATGGAAACAAGGATGAAGGGAACTTGGCAGGTATGGGCATTATTAATAATATACCTGTCATGGTTTTATTTGATACTGGAGCATCCCATTCCTTTATTTCATCTTCATGCATCGGAACTCTAGGCCTTAAAGTAGTAGAAGGTAGTCAGAAGTTGAAAGTAGCAATGCCTTCAGGGGAAACAACTACTACTAACTTAGTGTGCTCTAACCTGGAGATCCAGTTTAACACTCATAACGCGTTAGTTACTGAGCTGAATGTATTGGATTTGTACGACGTGGATGTGATCCTAGGAATGGATTGGTTATCCAAAAACGTGGCCACTATCTTATGTAGAGATAGAAAAGTCACTCTTCAAGCCGGAGATGAGCCAATTCATATATACGGATTCCGCAGAGGTCAGAGAGTACCAATTATATCAGCACTCCAAGCTAGAAGGTTGATTCAAAAACAGGAGACTCAAGCTTTCCTAGTGTACCTAGAGGGAGAAACAGATCAAGAATTGAACGTAAAAAATGTACCGATAGTCAGTGAATAAGAAGATGTATTTCTTGAAGAACTTCCTGGTCTGCCACCGGACCGACAAGTGGAGTTTTCGATAGACCTGGAGCCGGGAGCAGCCCCTATTTCAAATGCACCATACCGTATGGCGCCTAAGGAGTTGCAGGAACTGAAAGTGCAACTTCAGGAGCTTCTGGATATGGGTTTCATATGACCAAGCGTATCACCCTGGGGAGCCCCTGTCTTATTCGTAAAGAAGAAGGATGGGTCGATGAGAATGTGCATCGACTATCGAGAGCTCAACAAGTTAACTTTGAAGAACATGTATCCCTTACCTAGAATCGACGACTTGTTTGACCAACTGAAGGGAGCAAGCGTGTTCTCAAAGATAGATCTTCGCTCCGGCTACCACCAACTGAAAATTCGGAAGAAGGATATTCCGAAAACTGCATTTAGGACAAGGTATGGTCATTTCGAGTTCGTAGTCATGCCTTTCGGACTAACGAACGCCCCCACGGTGTTCATGGATTTAATGAACAGGGTATTTCACCCTTACTTAGACAATTTTGTCTTGGTGTTCATTGAAGACATACTTATCTACTCAAAGGGAGAAGAAGAACACGAGAAGCATCTAAGGACTGTCTTACAGACACTCAGAGATGAGAAGTTGTACGCCAAGTTCAGCAAATGTGAATTTTGGCTGAGGGAAGTGACATTCTTAGGCCACATTGTGTCGGCCGATGGAATTAAAGTGGATCCTGCCAAGATACAAACGGTGATGGAGTGGAAGTCACCGACGAATCCAAATGAAATCCGAAGTTTCCTTGGACTGGCTGGATACTATAGACGGTTCATTGAGGGATTTTCAAAGATAGCAAAACCTATGACCCGACTGCTACAAAAAGGTGTTAAATACGAGTGGACTGAGGAGTGTGAGGAGAACTTTCAAAAATTGAAGCGATACTTGACAACTGCGCCTGTCTTGGCCATTCCTGAACCCGACAAGAGCTACGAGGTTTACACTGATGCATCTAAGAATGGCCTAGGATGCGTATTGATGCAGGAAGGGCGAGTAATTGCTTACGCCTCGAGACAATTAAGGCCACATGAACTGAACTACCCTACTCATGACCTCGAGTTAGCAGCAGTAGTTCATGCTCTAAAAATTTGGAGGCACCACCTATACGGGGTCAAGTGCGCCATATTCACGGATCACAAGAGCTTGAAGTATTTCTTCGAGCAAAAGAATCTGAATATGAGACAGCGACAATGGCTAGAATTGGTCAATGACTATGATTTAACGATCAACTACCACCCGGGGAAAGCAAATTTTGTGGCTGATGCCTTGAGTCGAAAGGACTCGGCAAGGTTAGGTTCCCTCTTAACAAAAGAGTACAAACTTATCCGAGATTTTGAGAAACTACATCTGGAGGTAATTACTCCCTCCGAAAGAGAGAGGTGTTTGCTGTTTGCCTTAAACGTCGAACCAGACTTGAGGCAGCGAATAATTGAAGAGCAGAGGAAAGATGACGAACTCGAGAAATTACGTCAGAGAATCCGGATAAAGGAGTCAAACGAGTACAAGGAAGCACCAGACAACGCACTGATGTACAAGAATAGAATATGTGTGCCGAGAAGCGAGGAACTAAGGAATGAAATTATGAGCGAGGCTCATGATACACCTTACACCGCCCATCCTGGAAGCACCAAAATGTACCAAGATCTAAAAGCAACTTTTTGGTGGGACGGTATGAAGAGAGATGTCGCTCTGCATGTCGAAAGGTGTTTGGCTTATCAACAAGTGAAGGCACTGCATCAACGACCCTATGGAAAGTTACAGCCGTTAGACATTCCTGAGTGGAAATGGGAACATATTGCGATGGATTTTGTCACGGGGCTGCCAAAGTCACAAAAGGGGAATACGGCAATATGGGTTATCGTTGACCGCCTCACCAAATGTGCCCACTTCCTACCAATTCGGACAACATATGGTTCGGATAAGTTGGCACAATTGTACGTGAGGGAGATAGTACGGCTACACGGAGTACCCGTGACTATAACCTCGGATCGGGATGCAAAGTTTACATCTAGATTCTGGACGAGCTTGCAAAAAGAACTGGGGACCTGCCTGAATTTCAGTACGGCATTTCACCCACAAATGGATGGTCAGTCCGAAAGAACCATCCAAACACTAGAAGACATGTTACGGACTGTCATTTTAGATCGAGGAGGAAGTTGGGAGCTGATTCTACCACTCATTGAATTCGCCTATAACAACAGTTATCAGGCAACCATCGGAATGGCTCCATATGAAGCCTTGTATGGAAAGAAATGCAGATCTCCACTTTATTGGGATGAAGTGGGAGAAAGACGAATTCTCGGGCCCGACGCTATTAACGAGATGATTGAGATAGTTCGACAGATCCGGGAATGGATTAAGGAGGCCCAAAGTAGACAGAAATCGTATGCAGATACAAGAAGGACCGACTTACAATTTGAAGTTGGAGACAAGGTCTTCCTAAAAGTCTCGCCGTCAAAAGGAATCATCAGATTTGGCGCCAGGGGTAAACTACGGCCGCGTTTCATAGGACCCTACGAAATCCTAGAACGTATAGGCCCGGTTGCTTATCGATTGGCTCTACCGCCAAGTCTGGGTAACGTACACAATGTATTTCATGTATCACAACTGAGGAAGTACGTGTACGATCCTAAGCATGTGATACATCAGGAGGAAGTTACCCTGAACCCAGATCTGCGATATGAGGAAAAGCCAAAAGGAATCTTGGACCGAAAGGTCCAAGAATTGAGGAATAAGTCCATTCCACTAGTCAAAGTCCTGTGGAACCACCATGGACAAGAAGAAGCAACTTGGGAACTCGAAGAGAAGATGATGAACAAGTACCCTGAGTTGTTTACAAACCCTTAGCAAATTTCGGGACAAAATTTTTGAAAGGTGGGGTGAATGTAATATCCCGAGTTTTATTAAGCGACCTATAGCTTAATTAATTATTAAATAAAAGGGGATTATTTATTTTTGCCCTTAAATTATTCGTTACTCAATTTTAGACACCCGTTGTTACATGCATGTCCGTTTCATGCAAACAATATGTCCATGAGTACGTATTAAGGAACCCTAAGCAACCATGCAGACGAACTTTACGTAGAAAACTCGTGCGCGATGAACTAGGGTTTCTAGTGTGTTTTGGGTACGATAAACTCGACAACTTGCACTCGAGAGCTCCGTTTCTTTCACCGAGATAAGGTATACTTGAAATTTATTTATATAAATTTTAGAAACAAACGGAATGAAGTTCCGAGACCCGTGGAATATGTTATGATTTTTCGAACTATTAAGTTCGGAGGGAAAACGGGTAAATTCCAAAAATTGTGGAATTTAAACCACGGGTAGAATTCACGATTTAGAGCATTTCCATGGATGCCCATTTTCTAAATTGGACAATGCACGTCAAATTAAGAAGCAACGAAGGTCGAATAACGAGGTTATTACATGAAATAACGAATCCGGAGCCGCGACGAGTGGGATCGTGCCACGTGGCACTCCCCATCCCCCCCATACTCCCATGTGCCCTCAATTATTGCAAGGCGGCGTATTTCGGTGAGAATTTCATTTCAATCGAAAGAAATCGCAGCAGCTCAATTCATTTCTCTCCCTCCGCAACGCCGTGCAGCAGCTTCAACCTCATCGTCTTCCTCACATTTTTCCGATCAAACCAGCAAGATTCAGGCCGCGACTTCTAAAGACAAAACGAAGATCGTGCTTCAAGCTTTCCATAGGATCAAGAAGCAGTCGATTTGGTTAAGAATCACGAAAGTTACAGCTCGATCTTCAGGGTGTGTTGGTAAGAAAATCTAAAACCGTAACCTTCGTTAGAACTCCGTGTAAACGACAATGAACCTGCAAATAACGTATATATTCTTGTTCCTTATGATGGTAGGAAGCTTTTGGTAGTGTTGGATCTTCACCCCCGCCGACCGATTGCCGGAAAAATCGCCTGCAATGTTCACGAAAGGTAGGGTTTTCTCCCTTTTACTTCACCTGTTGCAGCTGCTCGTTTCCCTTATTTTCGCGAGTTGTGATGCATCTCATTTAGTTCCTAGTGTCGTATAGAGGGTAGGGGTGCGTCGGGAGCCTTTGGTTTGGCCGGAAACGGCCGAAGAGAACAGCCGCATCGCACTCGCGACAGCAGCTGCTGTCCGCCGTCGATCGATGGGGCACCCTTGTCGATCAACGGAGCTTTCTTGGTCGACGGATCCACCGTCGATCGACGGAGCCCTGCCGTCGATCGACGCAGCCATCGGCTGCAGCCTGCTACGTGTTTTCTTTGCCCGTTTTCGATCCAATTCGATTTATTTTCGACGCATGACTATTTATATCAGTTCTGAGGCTATTAATGATTGAATGTATGCAATTCGAACTGATTTCGGACGTTGGGAATCGACTAAAATAAATCATGCAAGTGCTATTACGTGATGAAGTGTTTAATTTGTTTTCAAACTCTGAATTGGTTGATTATTTAATCAGGGATTGTTTTCTGAGATGAGGGAAGTTGGGTAAGTTCATGCATGTCCGATGTACGGGCAATGCATGTTGGGTAATTAGAATTATGTTTGTTTCGTCGTAAAGTTAGTTTGTCTTAGAACCTGAATTCTGCAAAGATATCAGCTGGGGCACTGATTTATACTACGTAGGTAATTCACCTAATTTGTTGTATTCTCCTGTGTTGTCGATTGAAGGAAACACAGGGTAACCGGAGAGCTTTTCAATCACAAATCAACTTACTTGCGCCGTATCTGTAAGCATTTGAGGTGGGGACTATTTTATTCCTATTTTCGCTTGATTTTGGGCTATAAGCCCTATTTTTGAAAAGCATGCAAATTGATTTAATTTTAACTGATTGTCTATGCCAAAATTATTTTGAATTCGTATCTGTTCCTCTGGTCAACCGAGTTGACCAGGGAGATTGGGTTTAACGAGAACTGAACCAGGTTTCGAAAGAACCCTGAGCTACGACTCTTAAACTCTAGGGGCATTGATCCTCTGTTGTCTCGAGTCAAGCTCAGACTTGGTCACTCAATGGAGTATTGATACCTTCGGAGAGATAAGGAGAGACACATTCTGTGTCACAAATCGATCGGGTCTCAATGCGGTGAGTTCTGAGACCAGTGCACTAAATGATGACAGTGGGCCGAATGGTTCGCCATTTCCAACTGTTCATCGTGACTTAGAAGTCGGCCAACTTCCGGTCACACAACGTTAAAACAGATATGTCTTCCTTGTGAGAAAAATTGTACAGTGCAAAATGTTTTGAAATAAAACACGGGCAAATGTTTTTTCTAAAACCCCATGGTTTATTTGTGTATGGCATAGCATTCATATTTAATCAGGTATCATTTGTTTTCGGGTCATGTCCTCACAGGGTACGTTGTACTCAGCCCCTGTGCATTATTTCTAAAATGTGCTGGTTAGTGGTAGTGATGCGGATGCAGCGGTGTCGAGGGCAGGATTATCCCAATAAGAACGTGATCCTGAGACATGCATCTTCATATGTATGTCTCCACTGCGTAATTCTCCGCTGCATGAACCTCTGAATCTATTTCCTTCCCCAGATTGTACTAATTTATCGAGAGACCAAACTCTTTAATTATCATTATCATCCGTACACTATGGTGGCGAGGGTTGCTTGCCTCGTTACCAACATCGTTATTTCAATTATGAATGATGAACCGATTGGGCATGGACCCCTTGTTTCTGTTTGAATATCTAAATCTTCCGCTGTTTAAATCCTCCAACCCACTGTAGCGCACCCTAAATTTGGGAAGGCGAATAGGGGGCGTTACATTTACATTTTAAAATGAACTCATTATTCATGGATTGCAAATTGGTATTGTTGTTGATTTGATATTTAAACAACAAAATACTGACACACCAACAAAAACAATAGAAAAAAATTTATCATTTATTTCCTAAGGAGTTTTGAACTTTAGTCTACAATAACATGTGTCATGTGTAATTTTTTCACTAGGGAGTCATATAACCTAAAGAAAAATAAAATAAAAATTGTGGTTTAAGAAGAAAAATTAAAATTGTTTGTTCCATCTCATCAGAAAGTGAGGCGTGCTATTTCATATCGAAGCAAAAAAAAAATTAGAACACCAAATCAGTGCAGAATAACAAGGGTCAAAACAACAATTAAACAAATTCATGGTGTGCATATAAGAATCAATATTAAAAGTGATCAAAATCACACAAATCCAACCAACAACAAACACCACACTAGAGATACTAATACATCATATACAACCCAAACGAAAGTGTAGCAACCAACACAAAAAGAAAACTACAATAGTCGAAGAACAATTTGCCACCTGAAAATCGACGCAACCTCCTCTGCCAACAACACAACTAAAATTCTGAATGGAAGAACGAGTTGTAGATGCAATAATTTCTACACAGAATTTGGGAGAATGCGAATTAGGGGCCTGCTATTTTATATTGAAGCCAAAAAAATAGAACACAAAATCAGTGTAGAATAATGGCCAAAAACAACAATTACACAAATACATGGTGTGCATATTAAGAATGATTATTAAAAGTGATCAAAATCACCCAAAGCCAACCAACAACAAACACCACACAAAAGAATATAATACACCCAACCCAAACCAACACAAAAAGAAAACTAAAATAGTTGAAGAATCGACACAGGTTCAACAGATATAGTATATATTTGTGATCACTTGAATATTGGCGCAACCTCCTCTACCAGAAACACAACTACGACGCTAATTGCAAGAATGAATTGCAGATACAATAACTTCTAAAGAGAATTGGTGGGATTTGCATTATGGAAATATAGTTTTATCGTTCCATATACCATAAAAAATTTAGATATCAATTTATTTTTAAAAAACTACTTAATAATTTGTTAATACAAAGCTTTGTTAACATTTGTCACTATAAATATAATATTATAACACTAAATTATGTCATGTTAAAATTAAGAAGGAAAGTAAATTTTTTCTTTCATTTATTATTATTTAGGAATACATATTTTTGCTGACACTCCTAACTTGCTATTGTGAAAATAAAGTTATAAAGTTTTTATTAATTTTTAATTAAAAAACAAAATTTATAAATTATTTAAAATTACTCTTTCCTCACACATGTTGTAATTAATATATGAAATATCACAACACTTTTTCAATACTGTTAGAAAAAGGGTGTCACTAAAAAAAAAAATTGTAGTAGTGGAATGAGTTAGTGGAATTAATATTTTATTGTTGAGTGTAAAAAAATTGTCATTTTTAAAAATAGGACAATTCTGCTGGGACGCCAAATTTAGTAAGAGGGCCTATTCTGCTGGGACGGAGTGAGTACGTATTATATTAATATGCACTTTGGGTAATAGTCGGATGATAAAATTGACTCTTATCCAATATTAAATATCAACTGCATGAACTCCCTCCGTCCCGGTTTAATTGTCCCGGGTTGACCGGGCACAATAACCAAGGAGTGTGAGTATAAAGTAAGTTGAATGAAATTAATATTTGATTGTTGAGTGTGAAAAGTTGTCTTTTTAAGTAATGAGACAATTGAAATGGGACGGATGAAAAAGAAAAGTAGGACAATTAAAGTGAGACGAAGGGAGTAATAAATTTTGCATTCAACCATTTTTAACCATGGCACACCTAATCTAATATTAAATTAATATATGTATAAATCTTGTCGGCAAACAAAGTTTGAATTCAACCATTTTAATTAAGCCATGGCACCTAATCCAATATCATATTAATATATGTGAAATCAGTGAAGTCGAAAACTCATTGGCGTAGTACACAAAGAGGCCTATAAATAACTCCACATTTGTTCAAATAAAAAACATCATCACACAAAACTGCAGGATTGGAAGATGGAATTCTATTCATCAGTGGTTGTTGCAGGCAACAACGGCAAGAGTTTAGATGAAATTCGTCAATCTGCAAAGTATCATCCAAGTGTTTGGGGAGATTATTTTCTGTCCTACAATTCCGATAAAACGGTATGTAGCTGTGAGATGCTAGACGGGATGAGAGAGAAAAAAACTAGGGTTTCATAAGATTATACAATGAAGTATATAGATAGACTACATGAAGAGCTTAAAATATGCAACTAGATATATCACATATAATCAAATCTATAGCTAATCTATATCTCTATTTTGTGTCGACAGTAGCCTTAGCCTTTTGTCGAATTTAAAACTAAGAGACTTGATTGTTATTTGTTTTCTTGTTAATTCGGATCATGTGCAGAAGATGACGACTGGTGAGTATGAAGAGCATGCAAAGCAAAAAGAAACGGTGAAAAAGTTGCTAGCCCAAGTTCGGGATGATTCGACGAATAAACTGGAACTCATCGATGCAATCCAACGCCTCGGAGTGAAGTATCATTTTGAGATGGAGATTGATGAATCCCTGCGATGCATTCACGAGCAATTCAATAGTAAAGATCACGATGATCTTCGTGCTGTTGCTCTGCGTTTCCGTTTGCTCAGACAGCAGGGCTTCAACAGCCCATGTGGTAAGAGTCTCCTCATCACCACCTTCTGCACATTGTCAAGTAACTCTTAATATATCAGAATGAAATATTCTCAGAATCTTTCATTCAAATAGCATGATATATATTTGTTAAACCAATATTTTAAGGCAAAAACTTGCGTTAGGCAGGCCTAAACGGTTTAGGCGGGTTTTATCCTACCCAAATGGGTTCACCCATCCCAAATAGGGTATATTATATGGGTTTGGGCTTGGGTTAATGGATAAAACCCGCTTAAAGCTTGGGTTAATGGATAAAACCCGCCTAAATCGTTTAGGTCTGCCTAACCCAAGACCTTCCCATATTTTAATACATTCTTTCCCAAATTGGCACAGCACACAACCTAACGGGCTTATAAATTTTCAAATTAACTAATTACATGTGTCTAATTTAATCCTTAATATCTATGAAATTACTTTTTTATTTTTAATCCTTCTCCATTATTATGATTAACTACTATAACCTAACTTTTATAAATATTTGGTTATTTTTGTAAAAATGAAAAAAAAAAAAAAAATGGACAAGTAGAATACAATTTTTAAAATTCTGAAGTAAATTTAAATTTTACAAAGTAGATAGTTTTTTTTTTTTTTACAGAAATAAACAATTGTGAAAATAAAATTGTAGTCTCAACCTTTTAACTAGAGGCGGATCTATTAATAGAAATGGGGTATACTTGTACCCCAAATTTTTATTAAATATATATGTATATACTATTATTTATATATGTTTTTATATATAATTTTATATAATGTAATCTCAATTTTATTTGTATATTGTACCCTCAATTTTAAATTCCCCATATCCGTAACTGCTTCTAACATAGTGATTAAAAGGCTTTGTTTATAATTAATCAAGAGATATGAAGGAACACACCATATCCATTTAAATTGTGAACTCATACGCGCTTTAAAAAAAATAAAAAGGTAAATGAAGTCATTCATTATTTATTACACACCATTATATCTTTATGTGCAATCCATTATCTAATATTATATTGTTGTATAGTAGATAACATTATTGTTTTGTTATTTCTATGTTAATGCAATTAGTATAATACTAAATACAATTAAAGTGTTACAGGAGAACTATTTATTATGGTTTTTATTTATGTATAATAGAATCATTTATTATTTTCAACTTAGTTAATAATATTATTTCTACTAATACTCTAAACTTAAATATCTTTCAAGTTTTTGGAGAATATTAAAATATTGATAATTTTTTAAACAAAAATAATTTGTAAAAATAGAATATACCTCCATTATCCTTAATTGTTCTATATATTATATCAGCTTAATTATTATGTATATTATGACTAGACAAATTATGTTTTCTTAATAATTAATATTTTTAATCACAATCAATCAATCATTGATATATTCAATCTAAGGAATTATTTAGTGTAAATTTTATTATTTTTTTTAGCATCAAATCTCAAATCTCTCTATATTTAAATTTAAAAAACCCTGCTTAAAATTTATCCGTCCAATGCACGGTTATAATTGTAGTGAATCCATCAGGATTTATTGCATTTGAATGGTCTGCTAATTACATATTACAACAGATGTGTTCAAGAACTTCACCAACAAGGAAGGGAACTTTGAGGAGTTGATAAAAGACAACATTGAAGGTTTGTTACACTTGTACGAGGCCGCACATTTTGGAACGAATGGGGAAGAGATTCTAGACAAAGCAATCGAGTTTTGTTCGTCTCATCTTGAGGCCTCACTCCATCAGATAAGCGATGACGTCCCTCTCTCTAAACTTGTTGGGGAAGCTCTTAAGATGCCTATCCTCAAGGGTTTTCCAAGATTGGCAGCCAGAAAATTTATATCCATGTACGAAGAAGACGAGTCACATAATGAAGCAGTTCTGAATTTCGCAAAATTAGATTTCAACATAGTGCAGAAGATGCACCAGAGAGAGCTCAGTGAGCTTACAAGGTTTATAACATAGTGTTTATTTAATTTTATTCTATATTTTGAGTTTTTATGTCTGAAATCTGATATACATAGTCACGAATTGATATATATGTAAATAATTCTTAGGTGGTGGAACAAACTCGACGTGAGGAACAAGATGCCTTATGCGAGAGACAGAATCGTGGAATGCTTCTTTTGGATGGTGGGGGTTTATTTTGAGCCTCAGTATGCTACTGCAAGAAGAATAATAACTAAAGCCATAAGCATGGCTTCCATTATCGATGACACCTACGAATATGCTACCCTTGGAGATCTGCAGATCCTCTCAGATGCTATTCAACGGTTGCACATATGACTCCCATCTCTTAATTAATTAATTACTTCTGCTGTTTCGTAAATACATATATATATATGATTTAATCTAAATTTGATTTAAAGTTGGGATGTGAATGAGAACTTGGAGAATTCTCCACCACACATTCAGATGTGCTACAGAAGCCTTGTCCAAACTTATCTTGAAATAGAAGATGATGTTGAAGAATCATACCGCGTCCACTATGCAAAACAAGAAGTATTTTAATCTACATCGTTTTCACATTCTAAAGCAAACAATATATTTAATTAATGGAAAAACTTTGCAGATGAAAAAACTGGTGGCAGCATACTTTGAAGAGGCAAAATGGATGTATAAAGACTATATTCCAACACCGGAGGAGTATATGAAGGTATCTCTTGTATCTTGTGGTTACATGATGGCCTCAACTACTAGTTTAGTAGGCATGGGAGATCTTGTAAGGAAACAAGACTTTGATTGGGTTGTTGGTGAGCCACGTATGGTACGAGCATCCTCAGTTATTTGCCGATTAATGGATGATTTGGTTGGTGATAAGGTACGTGTGTGTATGTGTATGTAGTTAACAAGAATGCAACTTTCTTAATTATATCGTACACTCTCAGTATGAACCAAAAACCTCATTGGTGGATTGCTACATGAAACAATACGGCATGTCGAAGGATGAAGCTTGTGCTGAGCTTCGACAGCAAGTGAAGAAGGCGTGGAAGGACATGAATGAAGAATGCTTGGAGCCCAGACCAGCCTCCATGCTAATCCTTATGCGCGTCTTCAATCTTGGTCGTGTCATAAATCTTCTGTATACACACGACGACTGCTACGCTAATCCCATTGAGGCCAAAGAATGGGTAAAGATGGTGTTTGCTGATCCCGTGGAGTTCTGAAGAGTAAAATAATCTTGATGTGTTGAATGAATAAAGGGATTCCATGATTTTTAATATTTAATAAACGTTGTCATCTTGACCTTGAGTTTGTGTTATCTAATATTGCGTTATATATCCGCTTAGAAATTATTATTATTATTATATATATATATATATATATATAAAAGTCTGATCATATGAGAATAATTGTTAACCTGAGAATATGAGAATAGACAATGAAGTAATTTTGAGATAAAATGAACAGAATTGAAGATGAAAGTGAACAATATTTTAGAAAAATTGAAGTCTAAAAAGTACAATAAAGTAAATCGAAGATAAAATGAAGAAAATGGAAGATAAAATGAAAATTGAGTATTTTTAAGTTAAAATAATGTATTTTTTTGAATGAATGATTTTGATGTTAAAATGAATTATATTGAGGATATAATGTAGTATTCTCATATTCTCTATTCTCACTAGATTAAACCCCTATATATATATATGTGTATATATATATAGGGTAGTGATCAGGTGATAATGGACTTTAGTATGAGAAATGAGAATAAATCTCGGCCGCTCATATCTTCAGATCAACACACCAGATTAAACTAAAAACGCGATATTTTATCTTGAATATCCTGCATTAAAGAACAATAGAGTAATTATATACAATGAATGATAATTTTAAAGTCTGTATTTTAACTACGATTTTGTTCATTTAAAGAGCAATATCCTGCATTAACATTACATTGCGAAATAAAACGCTCTATATCTCTACTTACGATATTTTATCTTCAATATTGTGCATTTTATCTTAGCAAACATGCATTTTATCTAAGCAAACATGAATTATATCTCATTACGAAAAAAAAATAAAAATTAATCACTCTAATAAGGAAAGATTACATGTATCAAAATATGGATATCCATATCTAATCTAATATGGAAAATATTGTTATAAATAAGAAAGATTATCTTATTTTCAAAATTTAAATATATCTATCCTTAATTTATTTGAATATGCTTTTCATATCTACTCAAATGAATCATCATCTTATTTATGCATCAAAATAATCCATGTTCATGTTGAAAGTTAACGTGTAAATTTTGAATTTTATTCTGAGTCGTATATATCATCCATACATCGAAATAAAAAATGAAATAATTCAATCTCACTATGTTACATAAATAAAATATATGTTGATGTCATTTATCTTAAAATAAGTTCATTATATTTATTTATTTTTATCAAATATGCATTTTTAATATTATTGTATTGCATGAAATAAAATATTATATTCTCAACTCATTTTATCTTAAAATATGTTCATTATATCTCTATAGAATATGCATTTTCTGAAGAAATATAATGCATTTTATACACCATATAGTGCATTTTAAGTAAGATTTCATGCATTTTATGTACATTTTCATGCATTGTACGAAAATCAATGTGCTATTACGAGATTTATGTATAGAATCACTAATTTTTAATTTCGCTAAAATATTTCTCATATGATCATCACTATATATATATATATATATGGTAGTGTTCAAATGAGAAATGTCATTAGTATAAAAAATGAAAATAAACAATGAACTAAATTTAAGATAAAAGTGTACAATTTATTACAAATAATAAACACGAAAAAATTTAAACCTTGAGCGTTGATATGCATAGATAGAGGGCTGAGATTTATATATATATATATATATATAGTAGTGATCATATGAGAATAGTTTTTAGTATGAGAAATGAGAATAAATCTCAGCCTTTGATTTTGTGATTTCAACGCTCATGATCTATTTCACTCCGTATGCAGTTTTCCTCGATTATCCTGCAGTTTTGCAAAATTAAGGTTATTTTTGTAATTTTAGCTTTTTTTAAATCTAAAATAGTATCTCATCAGATTTTTTATTCCTTTCTGCGCGCGATTTGATTTCTTCTTCCTTCTTCGTTCGATTTGGTTTATATTTCTTCTGTCGATTAGATTTTTTTCTTTTGTTTCTGGATTTCGCATTCGTGTTCAGTCTCGACTTTGTTAATTGTGCATGAATATAGTTTAAAAAAATTTGTTTTATTCAGATCGACGTTCATTTTTACTATTATATTGTGCATCTTTAGTGTTAACTTTGTGCATTTTTGTATCTTACAGGTTCATTTATTCCAAAGTGTGTTGATGAGATGAAGCATTTTAAGGGCAGAGTTTTTAGAACTGTTGATATTGGTATTGAGTTTTATAGAGACTACGCTCGTGTTGCTGCTTTGAAGAAGAAGATGTTTAATTTTTTTAATTCGTATTTATGTAAAAATGAAGTAAATCGGGCTAAAAATGAAGTAAATCAGGCTAAAAATGAACTAAATCGGGCTTAAAATGCAGGTTGCTGTTTGTGTTTGAGTATTTTTACAGTTTTAGCCTTTAAAGGCTAAAACTGCAGGATATTGGGGCAAAAAATGCCGCGTTTTTCAATTTGCTGAGAATGAATCGTGTTCGTCGATTTGATGAGATGGACGCGCGAGATCTATTCTTATTTCTCATAGTAACTCATATTCTCACCTGATATATATATATATAGGGTAGTGTTCAAATGAGAAATGTCGTTAGTATAAGAAATGAAAATAAACAATGAACTAAATTTAAGATAAAAGTGTACAATATTTTCGATAAAATGATGATCTAAAAATACAGTGAAGAAAATCAAAGATAAAAATGAAGAATATTGAACATAAAATGAAAACAAGTTTTAATGCATGATTTTGATTTCGATGTTAAAAATGCAGTATTTTGATGTAAAAATATAGTATGTTGGTCCCGAGATCAGAGTACAATAATGTGCAGCAGAAGATAAATACGATAACTTGCACTCTATCTGCTTAACAGATGAAACTCAGTTTAGTGTGTAAAAGACTTAAGCTTAGGTCTGTCGTTGTTAGGTCAGGTTCACAAAATATACACTTCAATACTTGGACAAGTATTGAAGGTTTCAAAAGTCAGTTTGCGAAACTAAACAAGACAGAAATATAAATAAATAATCAAATCCATGTGGGAATTATGTAAATCAAGCAGTTCTAATCATCCCATGTGTTACGCCCATAACTTCCGCCCATAACGGCCAGAGTTAATGTCGTGATTCCAGCCCGTAATGGTCCAGCTTCTATGTCTGGAACTTACCTCTAGCCTATAAATAGGCATTCGTAGGTGCATGTCGGTGGAGCATAGACAGAGAAACACATAGCCAAACTACTGCATATTTTCCCTGAAAATCTGCAACTTTTCATAGATTTTCAACTATCTCAGTTTTCACCTCCATTTAGTTCGTCGGAGCTTCTTCGATCGCGGTGTTGTCTCGTAGAAGACAAAGTCATTTTACCTTTGGGGACAAGCGCTATCAAACGAGCAGTACGTTGCGTTTTCATCTTGCGGGAACAGAGATTCCTCGACTCGGCTTAAATTCATTTATTTTATATATTTATTTTCGTAACTTCCAAATTCCAATACTATTGTTTTTGTTGCATCATTTATTATTAAAAATTGCATCACTCAGTTATAAATTAATTATTACATTAATAGCTGTCTCATGCGGCCAAAATTTCCAACTTAGAATTATTTAAATCCTTAAGAAATACCTAATATATAATATATAAACTACACATGAATAATAAAAATTAGAATAATTGAAACTTAAGACTAGTGATGATGTGATGCTTTTGGTGAGAAAAATGCATTCCTGAAATCCAAAACTGAAGATATGAGTAAAATATTTGCAATTCATAGCATAATAATATAATAATAAATAAAACCGGCAATGATACATAACTTCTTTATTGGGGTGCTAGCTTGGTCAACTCATTAAATTTGGATCAAATATTTTAGCGATATATTTATTTATTTTTGCTCAATTGAATCAAACATTGATTTTCAAATGAATTGCCATCACATTCTATTATACATATTCTAAAATAAAAAAATTTAAAAAATATTCCCTCCACCAGATTAGTCTCATTTTCCATTTTCGTCTGCTAAATTAGTCTTATTTCCTAAAATGGAAAAAAATATCCTCACATTAATAAAATATTAATTTTACTATACTCACAAATATTGTTTACTAAACATTGTTTACTGTGCCAAAACTAAAAGGGACTAATGTATTGGGAAGGAAGGAGTATTAAAGTTCTTCGAGATCCTGTCTGAAAACAAAATCTTGTTTCTGGGCCATTTTATTTGTGCCATTCTCAACTTTTTAAACTATCATTATTATTTTTTCATTTGAATTTGAATTCTTCAATGATATCAAATAAATAATAAATCCCCAACAATTTTCTCCAACAAAATGTATTTACATCCTTAAAAAAGGGCAAAAAAAAAAAAAAAAAAAAAAGAACTCAAAAAACCTTTAACTTCATCAACATCAATTAATGTTAACGATCATTCATGCGGCTGCTGTTGAAGATGATGCAGTCCATTAATGACACTTTTTGGTGAAGATGAAGCCTCCTTCATCACCTTCTCCCTCTTCGCCTTTCTCGGCCTCCCTCCGGCGATGGTCGGACCCAAATACCAGCCGATCGACGTGCAAACAACGGCGAAAGAGCGGCCGTACATCGCGAGGAACAACAGAATCAACACCACCATCACCGGGAAATAGAAATGAGGGTGGTGTTTCATCTTTTCAATCTTAGCACAACTCTCTCTGCATTTCTTCACCATGCCGTCGTTCTTCTTCGACTCCTCCGCAGCCGCACTCTCATGAGGTGCAGGCGCAGTCTTGAAGCTACGCTGCTCGACCAAATTCTTGCCGGTTTTGGGCGGCTGATGATGATTCTTTTCCTTAACCTTGACGACGATGGGCTTAGCATGGTCGGAATCGTTGGCGTAGACGAAGCGGACAAACCTGATATCCCGGGACCCCTTCTGCGTGTAGATCTTCTGCTTCTGATCATCGAGATCGGCTAAAAGGGCGTAGAATTTGTCCAAACCTCTGTCTGCGTATGGGTTTTTGGTGCCGCCGTCTCTTCCCATGATCTTGCAGAAGCTGCCGCTCCGCCGCTTCGGCGTGGAGCAGGGGCTGACGTGGGCTTCGTCTTCGGCTGCATCTTGACTGCTGAAGCTCCCAGTTCCGCAGATGAACATCTGAATATGGGTTTTTTTTTTTTTTTGGCTTTGAATGGTTTGATTTGAATCGAAGAAAAGTTGGAAGAAATGGATTATGTATATGGATGGGGGAGAAGACTTGATGAAGAGGGGTTGTTTGGTCAATGGAAATGCAAACACTTGATGGCCAAGATCTGTGTGATTCCATGGAAGCTTCTCTTGCATTGTTTTATTATATATAAAGATTTGACTTCTTGTGGGAGGGGAAATATATGAAACAGTAACACTAGCCATGTTTGAACGTGCTTGAGGGCTTTCTTGTCATTTCATGCACTTATAGTTCATCCCTCTTATCTAATATTGTTCATGCATCACTCCACTCCTCAAGCTAAGATTTTGATACTAGAAGTATTTGATCACAATCTCTTACATGACAATATAGGAATGTTAATCAGTATTTTTTAATTAATTTTATTGGGTTGCGGGTTATTTGATTCAAACCAAATTAGGTTAAATTTTTTTCGAGTTAAATTTTTTTGACTCTAATATCCTAACATTTCAGTTTTTGGATTAGCTCATTCAGCGTTAGACCAACTAATTTAGAAATTATTTTTTATTTTAGTATTTTATATGATCTTTTGTGTCATAAATATATGGGATATTTATTTTCTTTTATTAGAAACTCATATATTATTAATTTAAATATTAAAAATATATTATATTTTTTTATTGCAACAATATTTTAACATTGTAAATGAAAATATGTCTTGGAGTGGAACTTAATTATTTTTTTAAAAAAAACTATTTGAATTATACAATTACATAACTATAAAAATATTATGTTAAATATCAAAAGTAAATTTTGATAATATAATTATGATTAATAAGAAAATTAATTAGGTTAATCGAATCAATTCATAGATTTTCGGGCTTAAACCTACGGGTCTCAGTCTATTCAAACTATTTTTTTTAAAAAAAAAACTAAAATATTTAATCTCTAATTCACTTTTTGGCTCGATTTAACCTAACTTCTGCATTCACTAATTTCATTAGGGAGTTCGTTAATAGATAGTTAAACAAAGCTATGATTGACTCAATTGGTTGGTTGATCTGAATTGCAAACAAACTCGATGCTCATATTCATTAATCTTTTACCAATACATTATACATACATGAAAAATCAATTATTGGTTCATATCTTAAAAAAAAATACTTAAATCAAAAAAAAAATCATACTTTTATATTGTAGCAGTTCAAAAAAAAAAAAAAACCTAATCCATGCATTAATGTATCTCAACACGGTGTTGGTGTGAACATGAAGTAGCAACGAGGTTGAGTTTTTCCATTTTTCTAAAATTGACTGCAACTTATTCAATATTATTACAACACCACCTCCTTAATTCTTTTTCCACTACTCCTATAATTGTTAATTTATTTATTATATAGGTTGCCACGTTGATTCCATGGTTTCAAAATCTGAGATTGTTTCAAATTTGTTAAATAGATCAAATTTGAAATCTTAACGCGGCTACTATATTATTTTTATTTTATTAATACGATGATTCAACTTGAATCAAATTTATGAAAAATCTAGCATTTTATGTTTTTATTATAAAATAATAGTTAAAACAAAACCTGGGCATATAAATAATTGGTCGGAAATCCCAAAAACAAGCATAAAGTGTAGTATCTTCAAACTATATAAGATAAATACAATTGTGATGTAATTTGTGTTTTACATTATTTAATATTATAATTGCAAAAATTTGAAAATGTATATTATACCTAAAAAAAAGCAAACAAAAAAATTATTAAAATTTTTAAGTAACCCCAAAATCTACATGACCCCACAATGAATTTTTTTTTTCTCATTGTTCTAGAAACTATTTAGTCCACCAATCAGCTGTTACGATAAGCTATATTTAAGGGATCAATAATGAGAGACGACAAATGTTTTTGTTTTCTTCTAATAAAAGTATTTATTTAACTAATCCACCAATTTTCTATAAATGAGCATGACCGATAAAATATTTTTTCTTACCAAAAGTCTGTTATTTACATTTCATGACATGAAATCACGCCGTGTTGATCCCTTGTTTGAGGTGCAGTGGTAAAATAAGTTGAGTTTTCATGAGGACATGTAGTGTGTGTTTTTAATTAATGTTTAATTTTATTTTTTAGAAAAATATCACGCTGTGTTGATTGTGGAAAATATATATATATATATATATATATATATATATATATATATATAT
>JAPKLW010001735.1:28417-66426 GCA_026898455.1 Plectranthus barbatus
ATATATATATATATATATATATATATATATATATATATATATATTCACTATCATGCACATTATTTAATTTATAAAATATTTAATTCTCAATAATATACAATAAGAATGCGTGAAATGAAAACGTGATATAGGTATTAGGTATTACATCTAGAAGACGACTCCAAACACCGTTCGGTTCACGATTTTCTTACATTCATTTCTCATATACTTTTCTTTATTACCTCATTATTTTATTACTCATATATATATATATATATTCTATTTCTAGATAGATGCTTAAAGCATGAGGTATTTATATTTTTAATCAAATGATAATATAACAAAATTTAAGAAAATTATTTTAAAAATTAAAAGGGGGCATTCCGAGAATCGAACTCGGGACCTCTCGCACCCAAAGCGAGAATCATACCACTAGACCAAATGCCCAACTTGATGAAACTTTTTCTTTATTAAAAAATTAGACATTATTAATCGGGTCAAAATATCTATATCTATATCTATATCTATATCTATATCTATATAAATATATTAAAAGAGTTCCGGTCAAATCCCTCCAAAATTCTCAAAAATCGTGCACATTGAAGCTTTAATATTTACCCAAATATATTATTTGTGTTTCCTTTACAATTTTGTATTAACATTGAGTTTAATTATTCTAATATATTACTACCTCCGTCCCGGATCATTAGTCTTGTTTCATTCCGGCACAGATACCAATGCGAGTGAGATAGAGAAAATTAGTATTTTATTAATGAATGTGTATTAATTTTCCATTTTAGGAAAGCAAGACTAATGTTTGGGACAGACGAAAAAGGAAAACAGGACTAATGTTATGGGACGGAGGGAGAAATATTTTTTAATCATAAAATAAATCTTTATTATAACAATAATATATAATTATAAAAATATTTAATATTATAATAATAGTTTTGGTTAATACAATCATTATTATAAACAATGGAGGATTTGAAATAATAATTAAATAAAAAATAATAATTATAATATAATTATTATAATATTTTAAAATAAAATATTATTATTATTTTAATAGTTTTGATTAATATGATCATTATTAAAAATAATGGAGGATTTGAAATAATAATAGAATAAATAGAAAATAATTATAAAATAACATGAGATAAAAAAAAAAAAAAGAAACAAACAATTTTGTTTTTGAGATCTTCAAATGATAAATGAGAATGAAACTCACTATTTTGGAGGGTTTTGTGATATCATAATATTTGGGTATCATTCTTAGTTTCTCATTGATACATTGTGATGTCCTTCAACTGAAAGATTTGTTTTGAAATTCAATTACCTCATGCCGACATCCACCAACCAAACGGATCCTTAATATATTTATAAAACTTTATATATAAAATATGTTCGTGCAACGCACGGGTGAATTTCTAGTCTATATTAATACTAAAGCAAAGAAGTCATAGTTATAAAAAAAGCGGGAACAATTATAAAAAATTATTGACATCCTAAGTAGTTATTTTTATAAATTTAATATATACAATAAATATTAATTCAATTTAGTTATGAACTGTCTAATTTTAATTTGTACAAAATGTGCAAAAGATGATGATGTGCCGAAATTATAGAAGATTCATGAGTTTATTCAAACTTTATGAATATATCCAGTTTTTTTCAATTAGTCATTATTTAATTGAAAATAAAATAAAGAATATAACTAAAAATGCACAATATATTCCTCAAACACTTCTTTAAAAAAAATCCTTTATTAAATCTTGATATATAATCGTTGGATATAGTCCAGCTCAATTTAGTCATTTTTATCAATTTAAAATTACATGTATCAAAAAATAAAATGAATTGATTCCAATATATAAAAAGTAATTGATTTAATTTATCAATTTTTGAACCCAAACAGTCTTAAATAATCTAACAAGTTGCGCCCAGAAAAATATAATATAACCATATAAATCTAAATCTAATTTTTTATTTTAAAACAATATACGTATAATGCTAAACAAATAATACAAATATATTTTCTTGATAGGTTAATTTTGTTAAAAAACTCTTACTTTTAAAAGCTTTATTTATTTGTTTTGGTTTTTATCAAATTTATATGTATAATTTGATGTATAATAATAAAAAAAACATATTACAAGTTTACAACTATACGATGCATTATTAGATAATTAAGGACAATATTATCATTTAACATATTTTAGTAAATTTTATCTTTAATTTTTATGTGAAAATCTTCATCTTATCTATGGTGCATTAAAGTATGAAATTTCGTATTCATGTTCGTTTTGAGTTTATAATGCATATTATACAATATTTAATGCAATAGTTTAAGGCATTTTATCATCTTATGTTTATTTTACCATTAAACTATTGCATTAAATATTGTGTGTGTGCGTGGGCGCGCGCGCACACACGTTTAGAATTGTGATTCGGTGTTAAAATTAAAGTTTGTGTTAAATATGAATGAATCAGAGTCATTGCATTAATAGTATGAATGCTTGATATTTAAGCATTAAAGATTGCAAAATTAAGCATAATATTTTTTCATGCTTTATTATTTTATAAATCACGCTTAAAGCATGAAATCTTAAAAAAAATTAATCTCAACCACTGATATTTTTTAGATGAATGATGTAGATTGATTCATATTTAACACAAACTAACTTTGAATATAAGATTCACCCCCATATACTTATAACTTTATAATTATATTTTAATATAATTTAAAAAAATATTAAACATTTAATTCGTGCAACGCACGGGTGTAAATCTAGTAATATATGAAATGAAAATAGTGGTTTCATAACTGTTCCCGCCTAATTATTGTTTTTTATTTTCTTAATTGTTTATTTATTTTGTTTGTTAAAATTTAATAACAGTAATAAACGTGGTTCTTTTTTTTTAGCAAAACATATCTTGAACCAATTGAAACACATGTAATATATTCTCGCTCAATTTTATTTGCTAAATTTTAGTAACAGTACATCCATTTTTTAAGTGTATAAAAAATCCATTGAAAAAATATAATCTTATATTTATAAATAAAAAACCTATTTAAATCATGTAGTGGGAATAAAATTTATATTTTATATTTTGATGTTAGGTTTGTTTGCTAAATTTTACTAATAGTAATTAGCATGGGTCCGTTATTTTAACAATTATATTTTCAAAAGTCAATATAATAGAAAATGAGAAATATTGGATATTTTTAAATTAAAATTATTTTTATATGTTTTGTTACAAAAAATGTCTAATATCAAATTGTAAATTAAAATATAATTCATTACATTTTATTTCAAATTACAATTTACAAACATTATTCTACTGAGGCTCCGTCCCAGTAGAATTCTTACACATCTTTTCGACACGAGAATTAAGGACTGTGAGTATAAGTGGAATCAATATTTTATTGTTGACTGTGAAAAAGTTTTCATTTTTAAAAACATGACAATTCGATTGGAACGTCCGATTTGGTGAGTGTTACAATTCGGACGGGACGAAGAGAGCATTATTTTTTACAAAAATCAACTATTGTGAGAAATGAAGGAATAAAAATATAGATGCCCTCTTTGTATTACGATAGTATGACACAAAGAATAGTTTTAGTATTTTAATAGACTTAGTGTTCTCTTAAAAATAAAAAATAAATATAGGAATTTTATCAATTCAAGACCTTAAAGATAGTTTAATTATCAATTCAAGACCCTAAAGATAGTTTAATTATCAATTCAGGACCCAAAAGATTAATTCTCAACTCAGAACACGAAAGATCTAAAAAATTCCCAATCCGGGACCCGAAAGATCGTACAATTTTCACGTCCTGGATTGACAAATTATCTTTCAGATTCTGAAACGATAATTAAACTATCTTTTGGGTCATGAATCGATAATTCTAAAAGAAATACAGTATTTTTTATTAATATTTTATTTAATAATTTCGTGCAACGCACGGGTGAAATACTAGTATATACTAAAACAAAGAAGTTTCAGGTATTTACAACTTTGCCACTTTCCATCCAAAACCATCATATTTACAATAATTTTAATATTTTATTTACTTTTATGTGTTTACTAATTCATCAATATCATAATATATATAATAATAATAATTTCAACTACATTATATTTGTGTCATATTACCCTAAAAACATTGCATCTAAACTACTTTTTTGAAAATTAATCTTATAGACTTATTACTTTAAAACCACAAGTATAATCTTTCTTACAATCTAAAAATGGCTAATATTATGAATTAAAGTTCCGTTTTTATAATTTTGTATTGTTATTAATTTTCTCAAATTTAAATATGTAATCCAATGCATAAATGATAACCTATAATAGGGATAACAATTAAATATATTTATAAACAATCGCTTAAAAATGTAAACAAATATATACAAATATATGATTTTATTTGTTACATATTACTATTGTTGAGGTTCGAATTCACGAAAAATGGAGCCCTTAGAACTTTTACAAGAACATCGCAAATAATAACGAGAAATAAAGAAAATAAACAGGAATCAAAGACAGAATATGAATAAACAATAAACGAGATTATGTAGATTTGTTTGCTATTAAAGAGAGAGAAATCCTGTAGAAGATTTGACAGAGTTTCGGCTTAGAATTTGCTAGGAGAGAGTTCATACAAAAAATGAGCCTCCTGCCCCTATTTATAGACAGGATAGGGGTAGGCAGGCAACAGCTAACCCTATGCGCCGAGCTGCAACGGCTCGCCGCGAATATCGGACCGGTTGCGGGTATTTCGGGGGAGGTTAGGGCTCCAACGTTCGGGCGCCGCCAACAAGTTAGGGTTTCTCTTCCTGGACCGCCTCTATATCGACTTGCTTGGCTCCTCGACGCCGAGGCGCTTTGATCCTCGGTGAAGAGGCTCTGACTTAGGCATATTTCGGTGTTTTGTTGACTCTGGTGGGCTAGTCTTCCGGGTTGGATTTGCTTGTACGGGCTGATCCGTCTTATTGGGCCTGGCCCCAACAATAGCCCCTTTTGGTTGCAAGGTCTGTCCGGGACAGGCCGTGGAATCTAAACTACGAGTTAGGACTCGACACAGAGTGCGGAAATTCGAGGTGTCCAAGAGACTACCCTCGGGCCCAGGAGGTACTTCCTGAGAGAGTAACTCCGCCAGGGAGTAGCCGGGATACTACTCCTGGTCAATACGAAGGTTCCGAGGGAGCGCAAGCGTATGACCGTGCAGGGAATACCGGGGTATTACCTTGCGGGCTGAAGCGTGAGTCCGGGGGTCACGCGGGTAAGAATCGTTCCGGAGAACGTTCTCTTGCATGGAGCAGGGCTCTCATGCGTGCACTCTGTTTGGGCTCTGTAGAGCGCTAGCGGGGTGAGTTATAGCAGACCGTAGGACACCTGGTGAGTTCCCATGGGGAGGCCTCACATTCCCGTTGAGGGTGTCGGTCGTGCTATAGTTCTCCCTGCTGTGAGGTGTTGTTGCTTATGGTTCCCTCGGACGGGTAGATGCTGAGGAGCTAGGCGCCTCGACGATGAGGCATGAAGCACCTCGACATCGAGGCTCACAATCTAACTTTGCCGCCCTTGGAGTGGCATGTTCGTAATTTTGAGCAATTCTGGGGTCAATTTTGGAGCGCGAACGGTTTTATTTGAATAAATGTGCGATTGGCTCCTCACTTCGTCATTTTCTCGTTCGCAATCTTCTCTTCCTCTCTCCGGCAATTACTGCTCCGACGGCGGCGCATACTTCCCTTCCGGCGACTGTTCCGGTGTTCGTGTCTTCCTCCGCTGTTCTGCTTTTGTTCAGGTAGGATCCCGTGCTCCCTTTCGTTCTCATTTCCTCTCCTGCCTGGTTATGTTCGCATTCCTTGCGGAGTTTGTGCGCGATTTAGTTTGGAAGTCGTGGCTTGAAGTATGCTTGTTTCCTTGCAATTTATCTTTTCGTCATTGTCTTTGTGATTCTAGTTCGGGGGTCTTGCAATTGTTTGACCTGTTTTTCGAGTTCTGATCGCGTGGTTCTGGATGTGTGATTAGTCGCGTTGTGCGGTGGTCTAATTTGTCGTTGTGTTGGATGTGCATGCTACTTGATATGTTGAATGTTAGGATACGTAGTTGATTTGCCATTGATCTGGCCTTGTCGCGCAATGCATGCTGTTTTGATTGAATTGCCAGGGGTTAGACGAGTTACGTTGTTGGAGTTTTTGCATTTGTGAATGCGTTCTTTTCCCGGTTGGGTAGATTTAGGTCCCGTTGATCTACATGAGTGGGTCGGCTTGTTTTGCGTTGGATCGTTGGATTACGGGGTCTTTTCCCTCTCGTTTTCTGTGTGCGTATTTTCATTGCATTTCTCTCGTTTTCTTGCTTCTTGGGGGACCTCTTTCTTTGCCAATTTTCTTCTTTGGATCTTGTATGGTTACAGTTTTCATGACGAGTTCTCTGGTTGAAATCTGGAGGAACCCTCTTCTTTGTCGAGTTCTAAGGAGTCGGTAGTAAGGGGGTCTCCGTATCGGGAGAATGCCCCCTCAGGCTCTGGTGGGGATCGGTTTCTCGTTGAGCAGCCGGTCCACGACATTGACCCTGAGGAGATTTCCGAGGAGGAGGGTTCGGTTGAGGCAAGCGAGGGTAGTAGTGACTCCTTCGCCCCAATGGAGGTTGATAAGTCTTTCGTGAAGAAGGATCAAATCAATCCTGACGATCCGGTGCGTACAGCCGTATCCCTCGCAACCGAGGAATCTGTGACGAGGAGTGCGACTGGGGTGGCCTGTCACAAGATGGCTTATACCTTGCCCCAGCCCAAGGACAGGTGTTGTCGACCGCCTCGCATCGATGAAGTGGCATTTTTTCTTCCTGTTATTAAGTACGGTATAGGATGGCCCCTCCATGCGTGGTTCCAGGCCGTTTTGTTCTCGTATGGATTGGCTCCGTTCCAGTTTGCGCCTATCAGCTGGTGTTACATGTTGGGGACACTCCTTGTGTTCTACGATGCCGGGCTTGGGTACCCGACCCTTAGGGAGTGGCACTATTTATATAGGTTAGCACGGTACGAGGCCGTCTATTACTTCCTGTCGAAGAGGGACTCCTTGTCCGAGGCAATGATTACCGGTTGTAGGCAGAACACCCCCGGTTGGAAGAACCAGTGGGTATGGGTACCTATGAGTCATTCTGATCCGGAGTGTCTATCCAAGGGGGGCATTCCAATAAGTGCGATTTTGTGTACATGCTTAGTATACGGCTCGATATCGACGCTTATAGTTGCTTACCGAAGTCTTTGTGTTTTGCAGGATATAAGCAGACGATCCTTACTAGCGAGGAGGAGGCTCAGATTGATATCGCTTATTCGAGGGAGGATTGTAAGTTCTCCTCGGTCAAAGGCAAGAGGAGCATCGGGGCCGAATACTGGATAAACGAGAGCGGCAAGAAGGAAAAGCTTCCTGCTGATATGGCGAACTTGACCCCAATGGATTTGCTGGCGGCGATGAAGACACAGAAGCGTCCGCGGGAGGTCTCGTCCTCGACTCCTACTAACGGGGGTCCTTCGTCCAAGAAGGTCGCTGTCGAGACGTCTCGTGCATCTCCGGTTGTACCGACCGAGGAGGGGGTTGTAACTGAATAGGTCGACAAAGTGGTCGCCTCGATATCGACCCGTGTCCCTACTCCTTCGGTTAGGTCGACGAGGGTCGTGACTCCTCCTCCTCGAACTGTTCGTGACGAGAGGAGGAGGAAGAGGATTCGCGATGCGAGTGCGGACTCCAGGGCTCGGTCGGGGTCGACCGGGCAACCTAAAGAGATGGATCTGGTGCTGGTCGGCTCTGGGTCGACAAGCATCTCCACTTCCACGACGGCCTACGCATTGCATGTGAAGAAGGTGATCGATGGCGACGTTCGAGCCGAGGACTTTGACAGTGAATACACTCGGGAGAACTACGGCATGCAGAAGGATCTCCAAGAGGTATATGCGTTGGTGAGTTTTTTGCACATGTCTGTTCCTTCTAACCTTCTTCGTGTTGTTTTGCAGACTACACGGAGGTTCGCCATATACTCGGAGCAACTTCTTAAGTCGCTGGACTCGGCTAGCGAGGGGCTGGGTCAGTCAAGGAAGGAACTCCAAGCCGAGAGGGATAAGAGGGTTGACCTAGCCAACAAGCTCGGGACGGTCTCGGGGGATTTGAAGGAGTCGCAGCTCGAGGGTCAGAGGTGGAGGGAGAAGTACGAAGGCTTGAAGAAGGAGAGGCAGGAGCTTGCGCGCCGGTGCAAGGGACTTGAGGAAGAATTGAGGTCCTCTGCTGCGAAATTCGAGGATTCGAAGCGGAAAACCGAGATGGAGCTTGACTCCTATAAGGGTCGGTTCCACAAAGTTCAGGAGGATAAGCTCAAGGAGCAGAAGATGCACGAGGAAGAGGTGGACGCGCTGAGGAAGGGCCATGGGGTGGACTATCAGGAGGTCGTGGCGAACCCGAAATTCAAGGCGACCTTCGATCTACTGGTGCGGATGGTTACGGGATCCATTTGCGCCTTGGTTGGTCGAAGGTGTCCGGAGTTCGACCTGGACAACATTACGCGTTGTCCAGGTCGCTGCTGAGGGACAGCACCTCGATGCTGAAGGGGAGCGCCTCGACGCTGACATGCGGGAGGCGGACAAGGAACCGACCCGTCTCGAGCCCATTCCGGAGACTGAGGTAGAGAAGAGTGCCGAGGAGAAGGAGGCGGATAGCTTCCTCAATGAAGATGGCGGTGGGGAAGCCCAGAAGAAGGTGGATGAGGATGCTGTTGTCTGAAGAATAGTTTCATAGCCGTTCCCACTTTCTTTTGTAATCCGGATTGTAACTTCTTTTGATGTACACTTACGTTGCTTTCGCTTTGTTATTTTTCGAATTGAATGTTTGTTGTTTCCCTCTCATATCTTTCGTATTGTACTGCTTTGTGCTGAAACTCATCGCATGCTTGTTTCGTGTTTTGTTTCTTGTTCACTGAATTGGAGCTTCTCTGTTGGATCAGTCGGCTCGACTTAGAGGAGCTTAAGGGGTCGATGCCGAGTAGCTTAGCACGTCGATATCGAGCCCCTGACTTGGCTGCGAAACAAGCGATATGAGGTCAGGTTGGGCATCGCCCCTCCGACGCTCAAGTTAGTAAAGGTGTTATGAATAAATAATGATAAAATGAAAAGAAAGGGTAGGATAGGAATATGCGTATCTGTGTACTAATGATAATATTTCTTCAAATATTTGATGTTCCAACTGTTCTGCACCCTTCTCCCTTCCAATGTTTCAAGTTGGTAAGCCCCGTGCCCTATTACTCTGGATACTTTGTAGGGGCCCTCCAAGTTAGGGGCTAGCTTTCCCGCTCCAGATTCTTTTGTGTTCTGGAAAACTCTCCTTAGGATTAGATCTCCTTCTTGGAAGCTTCTGAGCTTTAATTTTTTATTGTAGAACCTTTCTACTTGAAGCCGTCGCCGGGAGGCTTTGACCGCGGCGTCTTCTCGTACCTCGTCTATGAGTTTGAGGTTTCTCTGGAGTAGTTCTAGATTCTCTGTTTCATCTGCAAATTCTACTCTTGGACTTTGGGCAATGATTTTGACAGGTGCTATGGCCTCAATTCCGTACGCAAGTGAAAAAGGTGTAGCCCCGGTGGCAGTCCTTTGTGTGGTTCGGTAGGACCAAAGGACTGCGGGGAGTTCCTCTACCCATCTGGACCCGTGCGGGCTCAATTTCTTTTTCAAGGTTGCCATCACCGTTTTGTTGGTGGACTCCGCCAAGTCGTTTGCTTCGGGATATCGTGGCGTAGAGAACACCAGTTTTATCCCGTAGGTGTTGCAGAAGGTTTGCATTCTCTCGCTCGCAAACTGTCGCCCATTGTCCGTGCGTATCTCCTTTGGGATTCCGAAGCGGCATAGGACGTGTTTCCATAAGAATTTGATGACTTCTAAATCGCGGGTTTTCCCTAGAGCTTCGCCTTCCACCCACTTGGTGAAATAGTCGGTCACCATGAGAATATGATCCTTTTGTCCGGTCCCCTTCGAGAGGGGTCCTACCAGGTCCATTCCCCACACCATGAATGGCCATGGGGTGATTGAAGCATGAAGAGGTTCTGCGCTCCTATAGGTGGATGCCTCGAAACGTTGGCAGCTATCGCATTTCTTAACATGATCAGTCGCGTCTCGCTTCAAGGTGGGCCAGTAGAACCCGGTCGTGATTACTTTGTGAGACAGTGACCGAGCTCCGGTGTGATTTCCACAGTCGCCTTCCTGTATCTCTGCGAGCACCCCCTCTACCTCGGGGGGGGCTATACATTGGAGGAGGGGTCCTCCGAGCGAACGCCTGTATAGCCTGCCGTCAATAAGGGTGAAACGAGTGGCTGTCCTTTCAATCTTTATTGCGTCATTCTTATCTCCAGCTGGTGGTTCCCCGGCTAGGTATTGAATGATCGGGACCCTCCAGTCGCTCCCGTCCGGATTGACAGGCGCGATGATGCTTTGGGTGGAAACGGATGGTGCTAACAACCAGACCTCGGGGATTGGTCGGATACCTTGTGAGGAGCTGGTAGTTGCTAGGCTTGCTAGAGCGTCTGCCCGGGCGTTAGACGCTCGGGGAATGTGGCGGAGGTCCCATTCGTCTACTTTCTCTTTTAACTTTTCGATCATAGAGTGGTACAGCTTCAGACGCTCTTCCTTTACGGCATAAGTGTCGTCTAATTGATTGACTACCAGCTGTGAGTCACTCTCTGTGCGAATTCTGCGAGCCCCGAGCTCTAAGGCTAGCTGTACATCTTGAACGAGAGCCTCGTACTCGGCTTCGTTGTTTGTTGCTGAGAAATCGAGCCGGATTGCTCGTTCGTAGGTTTCTCCATGCGGATCTATCAGGACCACCCCGGCCCCATTGCCATACACGTTACTAGCTCCATCGATCTTTAGGGACCATATCCCGGCATCTTCATCAGCCCTCGTCATGTGGGCTACTTCATTCTCCGCCTTTAGTTGCAAATTTGCGGAGAAGTCCACGACGAAGTCAGCTAGCACTTGTGACTTAATGGTGATCCTTGGTTCGTATTGGATTCCATATCCTCCTACTTCGACGGCCCATTTGAGCAGACGCCTGGATAGGTCGTGTTTCGACAGTACGGCTCTTATAGGGTAAGTCGTGATTACTTTGATGGAATGCACCTCGAAGTAGGGTCGCAGATTTCGAGCAGCACTTACAAGTGCCAGAGCGAGTTTCTCCAAGACGGTATACCGTGTTTCTGCGTCTAGTAGGGATTTACTAGCATAATGAACTGGGTGCTGTTTGCCATCTACTTCACGTACTAGCACAGCCCCGACCGCATGGTCTGATACTGACAAGTAGAGTAGCAGTGGTTCACCGTCAGCTGGTTTTGACAACAGAGGTGGGCTAGCTAGGTAGGCCTTCAGCTCCTCGAGGGCTTTAGCGCATTCTTCAGTCCACTCGAACCGCTTTCCCTTCCGTAGAGTACTAAAGAAGGAGTGGGTCCTCTCAGAGTAACGCGATATGAAGCAGCTAAGGGCGGCGAGGCGCCCAGTCAATTTTTGCACTTCTTTTGGGGATTTCGGGTGTCCTATGCCCTGAATGGCTTTGATCTGTGTAGGGTCCGCCTCTATTCCCCTTTGGGTCACTATATGACCGAGAAACTTGCCAAATGCTACTCCAAACGAGCACTTTGCGGGATTGAGTTTCATGTTGTACTTTTCCAAAATTTTGAAAGCGTCTTCCAGGTGAGCCACGTGATCCCGGGATTGGAGCGACTTGACGAGCATGTCGTCAATGTAGACCTCCATTGTCTTTTTTATCCTCTCTTTGAACATCGAGTTGATGAGGCGTTGGTATGTCGAACCTGCGTTCTTTAGCCCAAATGGCATCACCTTGTAGCAATAAATGCCTTGGCTGGTGATGAAGGCGGTCTTTTCTTGGTCGTCGGGGTGCATCTGGATTTGGTTATACCCCGAGAATGCATCCATGAAGCTTAGAAGCTCGTGCCCTGCTGTTGTATTGACTATGGCGTCAATATGTGGTAGAGGGTATGGGTCTTTCGGGCACGCCTTATTCAGGTCAGTGAAGTCGATGCAGACCCGGTTCTTGCCGTTCTTCTTCTTGACGACTACTACGTTGGCAAGCCAAGTGGGGTAGTGTACCTCTCGTACTGACCCAATGTCGATGAGCTTCTGTACCTCTGTACCTCCTCGTTGATGGCCTAGTTTTTTTCAGCGGAGAATTTCCGTCGCCGCTGCTGCACTGGCCTGCAGCTTGGGTCCACCTGAGTGCGTAATGACCGACGGGTTGATCCCGGTCAAGTCGCGGTGCAACCAGGCGAACACGTGAACCTTGCTCCGGAGGAACCCTAGAAGGGTGTTCCTGACGTCGGTGGGAAGCTCCGCACCTACGAAGGTGGTGTGAGTTGGATCTGACTCGTCTATGGCTACTTCTTCTAGCTCCTCGGCTTCGGGATGACCAGCAGGGGTCGATATAGACCCGTGTTGCTGCGCACAGACGGCTTGGAAGCTAGCGTAATAGCAGTCTCTTGACACCTTCTGCTCTCCTCGGATAGTCTGTATTCCACAGGGAGTGGGAAACTTGAGCACTTGGTGGTATGACGAGGGGACTGCTTTAAGCTCATGAATCCAGGGCCTCCCCAGGATGGCATTATGCGCAGAGATGACGTCTACAACTTGGAATTTCACGTCTAGGTTTAGGCCTCCGCAGTACATAGGTAAGGTGATTTCCCCTACCGTCCGCTGCTGGTCACCGTTGAAACCATAGAGGGTCATGGTTACCGGCCATATCTTGCTCATAAGGATTTGCATCTCCTTCAACGTCCGAAGGAACATGATGTTCGATGAACTGCCGTTATCCATGAGCAGCCTTTTCACTTGGCAATTTGATATCAATAGTGATATCACGAGTGCATCATTGTGCGGATGAATAGGTCCTGGCATGTCCTCAGTGGTTAACTCGATTGCCTCGTGTTGTTGCATGGGGCTGACGTGGTGAACCTCTTGATTAAGGACCCTGCGGGCTCTCTTGGCCGCAGAGCGAGACCTTCCGCTAATCTCCGACCCCCCGACGATTACGTGGATCGTTCGCTCGGTGGGTGGTGGTTTGTTTTGAGGCTCTGCATTTCCAGTAGGGTTGGCCTGCCTACCCCTCGTCCATGTGTTCTTCCCCTTGTTGGTTAGGTACTCGGCGAGGAAACCGTTCTTTAAAAGTTCGAGCACCTCTAGACATAGGGCTTGACATTCCTCCGTTTTGTGGCCGTGGTCATTGTGGAAGCCACAAAACTTCTTCATATCCCGCGTCTTAGGGTCGGATTTCATTTTGGCTGGCCATTTTACAGCACTGCCGAGCCCCTTGAGCACGTTGTTGACCAGGTAGTTCTGGTCGATACAAAGGTTGTAGGGCACCTCCCCCGCACGCGGCGTGCGACTGTAAGGATGGTCTCGTTGCGAACGACGCTCATTTCGGTAGTCCTTTCGATCGACGTACCTCGAATTAGAGGAGCCTCCTCTATATTGATCCTCTCTATGCTGACTAGCGAGCTCGTAGGCCTTCTGTTCATTCAGGCGTGCGATGCGGTTCGGCTCATCCTCCTCCCAGTTAATATCAGCCCAAGCTTGTGAGAGGACCGAGTCCATGTCGTAACAAGGGTGGCTAGTCAAGTCACGATAGAGCTTCGAGGACACGTCTAGGCCATTCTTAAAAGCGAAGACCGCAGCAAGGGGAGGGCAGTTCGGTATAGAGGCGAGCTCCTGATTGAAACGTCCCACATATGACCTCAACGACTCTCCCTTCTTGATGCGTATGCTATTGAGTGCATCTGGATGCTTGGCTATATGTCGGCAGTTGGAGTACTGCTTTCTGAAGGCCATATGGAGTTCCGAGAACATCGAGAAGGAGCTCCTCGGTAGGTTGACGAACCATTGAAGGGCTGGTCCAGTCAGACTCGCTCCGAAGCTCTTGCACATGCAGGCTTCGCGTAGGTCGCCCGGGATCGAGGTGGTCAGCATCTTCTGCTTGTAGAGGGCTACGTGATTTTTTGGGTCGGTCGTCCCATCATACAGCTGGAACGAAGGTGGCGTGAATCTAGCTGGGACATCTGTTGGTCCCGGTTTATCAGAGTGTATAACGTTACGCAGCGGAAATATTGAACTTATAAGTCTAACTTGCACTCTGTCCTGCTGGTTGGTCAGCTGACTGGCTGGCTGGCTGGTCAGCTGATAGCTCAACACTTAGAATATTTTAAGCCTAGTTTGCACAGTTATCAGTTTTCAGATATACACCAGCACTTGAGTGCTGGGTTTCAAATACAAATTTAAATACTGAAAGCAGATAAAGGCAAAGGATTTTTATAGTGGTTCGATCAACTGATCTACGTCCACTCTCCAGTCGACTCACTGGAAATTCACTAAAAGAGTAATCCGGTACAAAGTTCCTACGATCTATCTCCAGCTGGTAAATGCCCCGTCTACCAGTCCACTGGATCAACCGCTCCCGGTCCTTGTCCTTCTTCAACTCTTCGTCAGATGGATGGAGTGCGAGCACGTCACTTCAACCTCCTCCTCTGACTGGTTGGGTGTTGAGTTCTCCCAAGAACGTGAATCCTCTACGGCAAACTGCCCGTAATAACTCAAGAGCTGGCTGGCTCTGGAGCTGCTATGTTCTTCCTCAGAAAGAGAAAGAACACCAAGTGAGGTCTGTAACTTACAAGCTGGAAGCTTGAAGTCTCGTGTTTGAATAAATCAACACACGGATAGCCTTTTGAGAGGCCTCGAAAGTTGTATGCTTTTACTTGCTTGAGCGTAATAAATTTCAGTCTTTCGGTAGGTGAAGAATTGGCCAAGAACATTGAATGTTGATGGATCCCAGGAATTTATAGCCGAGGGATCCTATTCAAATATTCTAGCCGTTTGGACACATCCGGAATGGTCTCTGTCCCCGCATGTCCTTCTGACGGCGGCAGGTAGGAATTTCCGGAAAGCGCCATGCTTGTGTCCGCTTTTTCTGACACAGACCTCTTTGTGTCAGAACGGCATTATTTCGTCAGTACGAGGAATCGCAACTGGTGTCTTGAACTGATAGACTTTAAGGATATCCTTCCTTAAAGTCTTACTTTGTCAGTATATTCCTCAGACGAATCTTCTTTTTGTCTCTAAGACTCTGGGAGAGCGAATCTTGAATTCTGCTGGTAACATCCGACTGGTAGATCGTACTGGTGATCTAGTGCTGGCAGTCTCTGCTGGTGACTTAGCGCTTGCACAATCTTAGTCTACCAATTTGTCTGATGTTAACTCTTGGAATCTCCCATGACTGGTGGCTTCACCGCTGGTGAATAGTGTCAGCCAGAACACTTATTCTGCTGGTAGGATTTGTCAGCCTCCTGCTGGTGAAATCCTTCAAACTGGTGAACAGTAGCCAGTCATTAGCTCTTGACTCCATGCTGATGAACAGTGTCAGCATGGGTCTGTCAGTCGTCTGCTGGTGAGACTTCTCTCAACTGGTAAGCACATCTCATGCTGGTGAACAGTAGCCAGCATGAGTCTTGATCAGCTACGACTTACAACTCAAAAGACCTAAACAGGACTTTACATTTGAGACTAGAGCTATTCTAGAGACAAACTGACGCTGGTTGGACTTAGGATTTGATCCACCAAAACACTTAAACACCAAATCAAAGATCTAAGTTATCAACTGGGGAAGGGAAACTTAGATAATTTTCTCAACAACATCTGTGTTGGTGATGTCGGGTGTGAACGGCGAGTCAGCATAGCTATCCCGCGGTATCAGCGAATCCGGAGGTATGATCCCCGGGATACGGCAAATGAGTTTCTCCAGCCCAGCCATGCACGCCTCGAGACGCTTCTCATACTCGCCTCATGGCGGCTCGGTGGCGAGACGATCAGTCGGGCAGTAGGTTGTTACCCCCGTAGGTCCGTGCCCTGGATCCAACGTCGCCGGCGTGTCGAGGTCGACCGCCTCCTCCAAGTCGTGGGCCAAGCTCTTGCGGGGATTCGACGGCTTCTCGCCAGTGAGGGGCTCCTCGATGAAGGGCTGCTTCTGGAGCGCCTTCTCCTTGCGGAGCTGCTCGTTCTCCCTTCGCAAGGCATGATTGGTAGCGTGCAACTCCACGATTCTAGAGTTTGTCTCCTTTGCATGGCGCCGATTTTCCTCGGCCTCCTCGGCCAGTCGAGCCAGGATTGTGTTCAGCAGTTCCAGAGGTACGGCTTGGGCGCCACTGGTCTGCAAAGTTTGCCGCACCAGCTCGTCGACGGGGATGAGTTCCTTCGAACCGGAGGGCTTTGATGGGGGAGTCCCAGCCGTCTTCTTCGTTTGATTCCCAGCTTTCTCGCTATTACCTGCCATTAGATCAACGAGAAGATAGTCCCAAGGGCCCCACGGTGGGCGCCAAAATGTTGAGGTTCGAATTCACGAAAAATGGAGCCCTTAGAACTTTTACAAGAACATCGCAAATAATAACGAGAAATAAAGAAAATAAACAGGAATCAAAGACAGAATATGGATAAACAATAAACGAGATTATGTAGATTTGTTTGCTGTTAAAGAAAGAGAAATCATGTAGAAGATTTGACAGAGTTTCGGCTTAGAATTTGCTAGGAGAGAGTTCATACAAAAAATGAGCCTCCTGCCCCTATTTATAGACAGGATAGGGGTAGGCAGGCAATAGCTAACCCTACGCGCCGAGCTGCAACGGCTCGCCGCGAATATCGGACCGGTTGCGAGTTTTTCGGGGGAGGTTAGGGCTCCAACGTTCGGGCGCCGCCAGCAAGTTAGGGTTTCTCTTCCTGGACCGCCTCTATATCGACTTGCTTGGCTCCTCGACGCCGAGGCGCTTTGATCCTCGGTGAAGAGGCTCTGACTTAGGCATATTTCGGTGTTTTGTTGACTCTGGTGGGCTAGTCTTCCGGATTGGATTTGCTTGTACGGGCTGATCCGTCTTATTGGGCCTGGGCCTGGCCCCAACAACTATCGTCATAAATATAAATTATTTTGCCACATTACTCTAAAAAATATCACATCACATCTACAATTATTTTATTTACTAATTCATCAATATTCTAATAACGTAATAATAAAAAATTTCAATAATATTATATTTGCGTCATTTACCCTTTAAAACATTGCATAATAACAATATTTTTTTAAAAAAGCTAAATTTATAGGCTAATTTCTTTAAAAAAACAAGTATAATTTTTTCTTACAATTTAAATGAGCTAATATTGTGAATTGATATTTTTTTATTGTCATGTATAATTATTTTCTTAAATTTAGATATGTAACTCAATTAGATGATAACTTATAACAGGATCAAAATTAGATGCATTTTTAAAAGTCACACAAAAATTAGATGAATATAGCTTTTGTTTTATATACTAATATCTTTATGTTTAAATGTTAGTTTTATTTTAAAAATAAAAAACATATATTTATGTCACTTAAATTATTACAGTTTATTAATTTTATTTATCTTTTAAATTTATTTTACCAACTAAATATTATTATTTTTTATGAGGTCCTATTTGTGTTTGTTTTAATCATTTTTATTTATTAAACTTAAAATATGTAATGAGATGAATAAATAAGAACTTAAAAGTTCAAAACTGAAATTACTATATATAAGTATTTCATATGCGCAACGCGCGGGTGTAAATCTAGTTAATATTTCAATCTAACAATTCTTAGAGCATCCACATGGGTTAAGTTCTTAAAATTTTATCTCCCTCCACATAAGACACGTTAACATATACCATTATTTTTAGTTAAATAAAAAATATGAAAAAAAAAACTAAAAATATTTAAAGATTAGAAAAGAGAACCACTCTCACTGATGGAGAGTGTACTACACACACCAAATTTTTGAGAGGCACATGTCCGTGATTATTATGGACATATAGATCGGCAACGACTGTTAGTGGATCCTACAAATATATACTCCCTCCGTCCCACCTCAATTGTCCCACTTTCCTTTTTCGTCCGTCCCACCTCAATTGTCCCATTACTTAAAAGGATAATTTTTTCACACTCAACAATAAAATATTAATTCCATTCAACTCACTTTACACTCACACTCCTTGGTTATTGTGCCCGGTCAACTCGGGACAATTCAGCCGGGACGGAGGGAGTATCTACTCAGGTAGATAATTATCTACCCTCTCTCTTCCACTTCATCACTTCTCTCTCATCCAGCTCATACTTCACTATTTTTCTATTGAATCATTGTTTAATTACAAAATTCTAATTAAACCATGATATTACATCATTGAAATTAGTTTTTTAATATTCAATATTTCAAATCCCTCTCTTACATGCAGCCGGCTAAATCATTTCATTATATTATATTTAGATTTTTACTTACAATTTGAATACGTTACACTCTACTTTTCATCAATTTGACTCTACTCCTATTATATTTTTTTTCAAATATCGAAGTCACAATCATTTAATTAATTAATCTGGGTGTGATTAATATTATATTATATAGTTCCAAATTTGATTTGAACGTTGAAGATTTTAAGACAGATTGCTGCTGTTATCGTGATTCTAAAGAATAAGCATCAATCACTCACATGTATTTGAATATTAAAGCGCAATTAGCAATCTCAAATAATTTAATAAAAACTAATTATACAAATTCATTTGATGAAGAGTCAAACTTTTATTTGATAGTTATTAACTCGCGAGCAATCTTGTCAAACAAGTCTTTCATTTACTTTTTGCTAATTATTAGACAGAATGAGAAAATAATGAATTTGAGTAAGCACAAAATTCCCCTGCAATGGAATATTGCATTTTTAGAATAAAATAAAAATTCCCAAAATATGATTATAAATTTGAAACGAATAAATTAATAAAATTAAAAATACCTAAAAATAAGCTTCGAAATTTGACTAAACAATAAACAAATTTATATGCAAAATAATACTCAACTCGATTTGATTGAATTGTAATAATATTTATAAGAAAATCTTAGATGTAAATTGAAATGGACAAGAAAAGGTAACACAGCCAACCCACTGTGGCTTCCTACTTATCTTTTAACTTACAATCATGTGATGTAATGTGCACCTTGAAAGTCCCTAATTACGAGTATGTGTGATTGTGTCCAAAAGATCATAAGTTCGAACCTAGTTAGCAACCGACTCATATTATAATTTATGCTTAAACACCAAAAACCCCACCCTTTATCTCACACTCTCCTTCCACAATTTCAAGCAAATTAACAGATTTGGTTGTTTGCATTTGAACTACAACTCTTTTTAGGGAGTCACTTTGAAGCTTTGAAGGTATAGAGCCAAGAGCTTATCAAAATCACATAACATTTTCAACCTTTTAGGCCTAAAACATTCACATGAGGCACACCTAAAGTTGTCAAATCTGCAGAATTATATATCAAGTTCAAGAATTTATTTGTATGCTGTATTTTTTTTTTTTGTAAGCATTGGATGTTGAAGATAATATATTGTGTAAGTTGGTGGAATGTGTTCGATGTTAGAGTGGATTTAGAAATTTTTTGTCCTCTTTATCCTCAATTGGAGAGTCCCTTTTCTAGTCGCAAAGATTATCTCATAAGAATTCGGAACATCTTACTACTAAGATTTAAAAAGAAAATAATCGGTTTGAAGGCCTCCTTTGATACATGTGCTAAGTGCAGGGTTGTAAATGAGCCAAACTGTTCGTGAGCTACTCGGATCTCGACTCGAAAAAAGCTCGTTCGAGCTCGTTTAGAGAAGCTCGTTTATTAAACGAACCAAACTTGAGCATCAAAGTATTCGACTCGTGAGCAAACTCATTAGCTAAAATTAGCATGAAATATAAAATAATATATTTTATAAAAGTAATATCTTTTATGATTTAAGAGTAACAATAATGATAAGTCTTTCTAATAATGAGAAAATTTAGAATTTGAGCATGAATATGATATTAATTTAGAAATAAATAACATTTCTTTCAAAATAATAAAGGATATTTTAAATATATTCCAAATTTAGAAAGTTTGCTTAGGCTCGATAAAGTTCGTGAACTTCAAAATATTCGACAAAAAAGCTCGAAGCTCGACTCGATATTAAACGAGTCAATCAGGGGCTAACTGCATTGATCCCCCTTCCACGACAGGAAACTCTTTCTAATACCAATCCGGGCAAAACCAATAGAAACAAATCTATTCAATGAACAAAAAGCTTGAGCACAACATTACTACTCGGCTCGACTCGGTTCGATTACACCCCTAGCTAAGTGAGTACTACACAGTTAAAAATATAACATCGTACACATAAAAATATTATGGGAAATATATTTCAACATTAAAGTATAGTATTATCTAGAATAAAGACACCTAAAAAATTATTACTCCCTCTGTCTCGCCAGATTAGTCCATATTTCCATTTCCGTCTGTCCCACTAGATTAGTCCACTTTCCTAAAATGGAAAAAAATCTCCTCACATCAATAAAATATTAATTCCACAACACTCACAAATATTGGTTACTGTGCCGAAACCAAAGTGGACTAATCTAATGGGACGGAGGGAGTAATAGTTAATTATAAACTATTAAAAGCTGTGTTTTCTTTCGCTAATGGCGTATATTCATTCAAAGAAAAAACCCATGTAAACTAAGAAGGAAAATATTTCTTACAAGAAGAAATTCAAATTGATGGGATGGATCAAAGTCACAATTCTTTCAAGAAAATCGAAACTGAAAGAAAAAAAAATTATCGAAAGTATTTTGTGAATAAAATTAAAAATGATTAGTATCAACTATCAACCTCACTCCTTCTTCATTGCATAACTTCAATTATAAATATTTGAAGTATTTTATAAATTTATAGAATCTATTAAACATCACAAGCTATGACAAATTCTCCAAAAAATTTATACTTCAATATCTATGGTAAGCATGTGTTGATATATTCAGCGACTGATATGATAATATAAAATTGATGTTGGGATTAATTTTATGTATTCCCAACATCTCTTGTTTATTACAACAGTAGTCGTAGATATATTAATACATATTTACGGTGCTCTAAATTCCCCACGTCATTGCACAAACTGAAAATGAAACAGTGAAGCCCACCTTAAATTAACAAATCGAGAGAAGTTGACATTAAATCATTTCGAGTCATCTCTATCACTTGGACTTGCCCCTCTTTCTTGAAAAGGGACAGTTTTAGAAAACAATTAACTCAAACATTTAATTAATTTATATTTTTTCCCAAAGAAAAAAAAATGTAGGTTATACATAGCCACAAATTAAGTGATAGATAAATAGCTCCATGCAAACTGTCCAAGAACAGTAGGTTTTTTTGGGGTTTATATCAAATTGCTTTCCAATAATTGTTGAAGCATTACATTATGTTTTGGAAAATTCATTGAATGGAAATGTAATTTAGTCACATTTTGAAATACTATATTGGGATATATGCATGATTGATTGTGACAAATTAGGATCAAGGGGAGGTTTTGCTATTTCATAACTGAAATTGCCACCTAAAAACCCTAATTATAAGTATCATGTTGCCACTCTCACATGAGGGTGCCCACATTTATAGTTGTCAAGATTGGTCGAAAACGAAGAGCACTAGATTGGACCCAGTCAATAAATGAATTGAATCGAGTCGAATTGAGTATATACGAGTGGCATTCAAGCACTAGTATTGACGCAAGCCATTCCAAAAGAGAGGCCCAAGTGACAATAATAATATTGTGAAGAAGACTAGTCAAGCATAGTTGAGAGAGAGAGAGGGGGGGACATTTGCTATTTCATTTTCTCAATGACAAATGTGGTAATTAAAAAATGAAAAGTCATAGACTCTATTTGGAAATTATTTTTGTTGATTTTACTAAACCTAATCATGCATGTGTATATATAAATGGATAATTGGTGGAAATATTGAAGTAGAAATGGACATTAACAAGTAAAGGCAGTAAACACACAGCAGAAAACATTCATCTATGTTAATTTTGTGCTGTTTTTGATGGCCTCAAGCTTCCCAATGCAGTGCATGAGCTAATCCAAGATCAGGTTTTTATCGTGTCGATACGAGTTTATGTAGGTTTAGTAGAAAAGGGCAAAAGTTGTTGGTCCAAATAAGTTGAAAGAGTACTAGTGTATGCATGATCATCACCTATCTGTGCATCACACCAGAAGCACATGAATGGGCCAGCACCATCTTCCTCTCTGCTGGCCTTCTGCACGTCGAGATGGGCGGATGCTGCATTAACTGACATCATATCATCCTGTGAACTCCTCAGACAATGTAAGAAAAGTTTAAACATTGGCCTAATTGGACTACTTTTAGTTTTAGACAAGAAGAAATGCTGGTTCAAATCTTTGTCTAAGGCCTAATGCTTTGGTTGTGGAATTTTCCACATGTTTTCACTGTAGCTGGCATGCTTCAAAAACTTGAAATGTGATGCAATGTTTGGTGATTATTTTCTGTATTTTAACTATGGGGTTTTTAGTTTTTACTACAACCTCAGAAACAGTCTATGCTTGTATAATTGGAGGAACATCTGTCCAATCCTCCTTCATCAACTGTTGGGTGACAATCAAATATGATTAGCTCTTCCATACATGTGTTAACAGTACTCTACATCATTGCCCATGGACCTCTCTCTCTCTCTCATCCCCAAAAACAAAACACCAAAGTAGCCTGGACAACTGGCAACTTTGATTCTTCATGAAACAGATGTAAGGCAAAGAGAAAGAGCCAAGCAAAAATATAGTCAAGGGATTTGAGTGGTGAGAGTGATTTATATGGTGTCATATTTTTTTCCACTCTTCTCTCCTTCTCTCATTATATATACACACCATTTCCATTTCCATTTCATGCATCTATCCTTATATACTTCAATTCATACAAACAATGAATATATCAGCTTCTGAATGCAGCAGCCGATGCGAATCCGGATGGACTACATACTTGGATCATCTCTCATATTCAACAAATCCATACAACCAAGTGAAAGGAGCATATGTGATTGAGGATGAAGAAGATGAGGATCTGTCAATGGTCTCAGATGCTTCATCAGGGCCTCCACATTTTCTCGAAAACTATAGCACTGACTCTCCATGCTACTATGGTTGTGCATCTCCAGCTCAAGAGGAGAGAAAGAAAAGCAAGCAGAAAATTAGGACAAGAGAGACAAGGGTGATGATGAAGCAGCAGCATAGCCTGTGCCTTGATGACACTGCTAGCTCTCCTGTGCTGCATTTTTCTCAGGCAAGTCGAAGAAATAACGAGACGAAAGCAGCACCCATTTTGATTATATTTCATTGATATCAAGTTTTGCATATGGATTTTCAGGAAAGTGAAGTTCAGTACTCAACTGAGTATTTCTCACAAGCATTTTCCACTTCAGATTTTGAGGTACATATATATATGCTTCTCATTTGCTCATCCTAAACAAATATTTACGCGAAATCTAATCATGTTCAGGAAGAAGCTACATCAAAAAAGAACATAGCATTCTTCAAACCATCAATGAAAGGGAAATCAGGTTTGTATTTTTGCTAGATTTTGTTACAGATTTTTTAGCCAAGAAGGCCTAATTTGGCTTGTGCATCTTTTTCAGGCAGTTTTCTGGGAAGAAAGAGGCAGTAAGAAGCAGCTAAATAATATGTTGTTTTTTTCTTGTCCATTCTGCTTCATTTTCTCAAGAAAAACGGCTGATGAATTCAAACATCAATGGTCTCTCTCTCATCTCTTTCTTCAATCTTTCTAATGCAGTAGACAACAAGAGCACAACGACAAAAAAAAAATTAAACATGAAAAATAATGAATGAGGATAAAGATAAGAAAATGACCAAGAATGAAGGAAAAACCACATGAGAAGTCATCTCTTTCATTAGAGAGAATTGCCAACTAGCTAGGAACAAATATAGGTGGGCTTATATTATAAAGTGAACAATTCTTGGGAGGGGACAAATATGTTAATTTGATGATAACTTGGTTGCCAACTTTATAATTCACATTTCTTTACACCAATGCCCAAAAGGGACATCTCACCACTTCATGATAGCAACAAGGTATACAAGTAGGGGTAAGCAAAATCGAAAACTTTGATATATATAAAGGTAGACAAGTTATACAACTAAACTATGGAGTTTAAAATTCAAGATGTGCAAGAGTTGAGCTCTTATAATCAAGTGATGAAGTGTTGCCATACTTGGAATTTGAAACTCCATATCTTGGAGAATTGACATAGATTATGGGAAAGGGACTATAGAGCCCACCTATGTCTAGTCTTTTCAATCTCTTCCTACATAGTACCTCTAATAATTGAGAATTATATCGTAGGGGGTGAACATATTCTTCATAAAAAAAATATTATTATTTGCATGAATTCCTGTTTATATGGTCAAAACTCATTTTCTAAGTTGGATGAGAGCCTCAATTAATTTCTTTTTTCCAATAAATCAAGATTCAGTAAAAGAAAATGACTAAATATAATTTTAGGCTCTAAATAATTATTGGTCTATTTTCTATTTTTATTTTAGTCAAATGGAGAAATAAATTCATGCACGCACGTGACATAAATTTTGGCACACCTGCATAATGATAGATACCAATAATTAAAGGGAAAAAAACATTAAGCATTGTATGTAAAATAATTAATGCTCACTTAGCTTGTGTGCGTTCAACTTCCCTACATATACATAACATATAGTGTCCATTTGTGCAATTTCCATGATCTAATTAATGGAAATTATGGTTGAAAGAATATAAAGTTTAAAACTTCACCACAAAAAAAAAAAATAGAATCTTAAAATTGCGATCGAATAAAAATGAGTCATCATTTCGCGACGGAAAACAACAAAATTAGTTTTTAAATTTAGCAATAAAATTGCAACGGAATTTTCCATCTCTAAATTTAGCAACGGAAAATTATGTCGCAATCCCGTCACTATTTCGTGAATATATATATATATACTCCCTCCGTCCAGTCAGATTAGTCTCTTTTTTCATTTTCCTCTGTCCCGCCAGATTAGTCATATTTCCTAAAATGGGAAAAAATGTCTCACATCAATAAAATATTAATTCTACTACACTTACAAACATTGGTTACTCTGCCGAAACCAAAAGGGACGGGGGAGTATATTAAAATTAAAATTGACTATTATATTATATTTGGATCAACGGTAACAGACAGTTCTTGCACGCGAGAGGTCTCTAGTTCTAAGTCTTGCAGATGCAACCACAAAGTTTCAAGGTGGACCAGACCAATTCGCGATAGTTAGACCAGCCAATAACCGGTTCACAATTAAAAAAAAGGCTGATTCTAAATACAACCACATTTTTTCTCTTTATAGCCCCTTTAAAAAAATAAAATTTGATATTCCAATTTTATCCTTAAACCTTAAAATTTTAAATCTTAATTAAAATTTGATATTCAAATATATAAAACCCTAAAATAAAGCCCCCACAACAAAAACCCCTATAAAATAAAACCTTTACAAAATTTAGGATAAATTCTCTACTATCAAGATATTGTAGCTATCAGATTAATATGAATGAATCTGTCCATACATTGCAAACTTCTAATATTTGCTTAATTTTGTTTCTATTTTTGAATTCATTAAGAATTTTCATTTGAATTAAATAGTTCACACTAGTAACTACTACAATTTATTCTATGCAATTGCAAGCTTATGCTGCATTTCTTTGTGAGCCCACCTAACAATAACATCCCATTCATTTGCTGCTCAAGCCTACTGTACGTTTACCAAATGTGTTGCATCAAAAGGTGTGTTCGTCATCTTTATAATCACAACCAAGATAATCACATTTGCCACATTTAGGTCCACAACCATAAACTCTATCTACGACACACGACTCTCAAGATCTCAAGGAGGTAGAGAGCAGCGCAGAAGCCTATCTAGTGTGCGTTCCAGATGCGTAATCCTTATAGAAATAGAGGGGAGAGAGAATTGTAAACTAAATGAAATTTGCACCACAATTAGGAATTCTAAAATTTTCAAGGTAGCATCCCAACAAAAGTATGAATGTAGCTTGCGGGGGCTTAATTAATTTTGAGATAAGAAGATATATGGAGTTTTATTTGATGGAGTTTCATTTTAGGGTTAAATATTTGATATTTAGATTTTTAATTAAGAAAAATTTTATAGTTATAAGGATAAAATCGTAATATCATTTTATTTTTTTTTCTAAAGGGGCGTAAAGAGAAAAAATGGAGTTGTATTTAAAATCACCCTAAAAAAACTTAAATTTATTTTTTAAGGAAAAAATTAATAATATATTAGCAACGGAAATATTTCATCACGAATTTTTGCAACAAATTTAATATTCCGTCGCTAATTATTTAACGACAAGAACTTTCACGGTAAATAAAATCGGTATCAAATCCGTGGCCACAAAATTTTTGTAGTGCTTGTAAAAGGTTTAAATGGATTGGACATGAGTAGGTTGAAAAGGGCATACAAGTTGACTAGTATATGACCTATGTCCCTTTAATTCTTTAAATTTTATGGGTGGTGCATCTATTGGGATTAATGCAGTCAATTATATCTCACTTACAAATTCTTAGCTACCTCTCATTTTATTTTTGTGGGTCATTTATGCCATGTGGAAAGGACTTGTGCTGCTGCGGCAGCATTTGAGAAATAAATTAATGGTGTTGAACTCGTTCATTTTATGAAAGGAAATATTCGTTTTGATTTTGTATGTTTGTAAAAAATTATTTAATATTTAAATAAATTTTTAATATTACCCTTATTTAAAGTATTAATTAACCTCTCATTTTCATATTATTATATTTAATATTCTCATTTTTCAAGACTATCCAGGGATCTAATTGTAAATGACAATATAAAAATAATACCAAATATAGAAACTGGACTATATAATTAAAACACCCTAAAATAGTAACTCGGACTATATAATCGGAACGAAGGGAGTAAGTAGTTTTCAACAAGGAAAGAAAATTATGTGTTCTCACTTTTGAGTTTGAGTTTAGAAATTCTCGCCAAAATAAGTTCATGAGTTACAATGGATGTTACAGAAGTGTTTTTGGCATTTTGAAGTTTGAACCATGTTTTTATATGAATCATTATCATTATTAATATTGGAGTCGATTAAAAATCGGTTCAATTCCAAACACAATGGCCCATACACGCTAATAGGTCCGCTTGATCATGCTCTGGCTTGGAAGTATTAATACAAATATGGTGTAATCGAATCGAGTCGAGTTGAGTAGTGTTGTGTTTAAGTTTGATTCGTTTGGTATTGAGTCGAGCTTAGATTTTTTTTATTGAATACTTTGAAATTCACGAATTTTATTGAATCTTAGTCGAGTCTAAATGAACTTTCTAAATTTGGTGTCCATTTAAAATATTTAATATTATTTTGAAAGACAAAGTTATATACTCCCTCCGTCCGGCACGAGTAGTCTCATTTCTCATTTTTGTTTGTCCCATAAAATAGTCCTATTTTCCTAAAATAACAAATTTTTTCATTCTCACCAATAAAATATTAATTCCACTACACTTACAAACATTGATAACTGTGCCCGGGAGAAATGGGACGGAAGGAGTATTTATTTTAAAATTCATGCTCAAATTCAGTTTTTACTCATTAATTATGATTATTGTTACTCTTAAGTCATGAAATTGTTATTTTTATAAAATAACTTATTTTATAATTCTTTTTAATTTTAGTTATCGAGTTTGCTCACGAGTCGAATACTATAATGCTCAAATTTGGTTTGAATTTAAACAAATTTTTATCGAATCAAGATCTGAATAGTTCATGAATAATTTGATTCATTTATAGTCCGTAAGTAAAAGGCTCCAATACATCTTTGATCCAAAAGAGATTAGGGCAGACTCCTCTGTGTGGGGTACTCGAACTCAACGTTAGGACGACTACACCTTCCAAACTTTGCAGCATGCATGATAGACTATAATCTCCCAAAGTATGGTACATCATCCTTAATACTCCCTCTGTCCCGAGTAAATTGTCCACATTTCCTTTTTCGTCTGTCCCATAATATTAGTCCACTTTCCTAAAATAGCAAATTTTCTACACTCATCAATAAAATATTCATTCCACTACCACCCACTACCACTCACATGCATTGGTTATTGTGCCCGGTCAAATGTGGACAATTTGACCGGGACGGAGGGAGTAGTAAGCAACTACATCATCAAAGTAACCTCTTTTGCTGCCATCCCCATCACCAATTCCCAGAAGCAAACGGTGATCAAGATTCAAGAGGGACATGCTGATGGGACTGGTATTAGAGGTGGAAATCTTGTGTAAATACTCTATAAGAGTCCATTGTAATTAAATGTAAACTCGGGATATATACTTAAATGGATTGGACATGAAATATGCATACTAGTATATGACCCATGTGATGTCCCTTTAATTCTTTTTAAGTTTTATGGGTGATCCATCTACTGAGATTAATGCAGTCAATTATATATATCTCTCTAACAAATAGGTTAGCTACCCCTCATTTTATTTTTGTGGGTCATTTATAGGATCGTAACTAAACAGAGTCGAACCGAGTATTGTCGTGTTCAAATTTGACTCATTTATTATCGAGTCGAGCTTCGAATTTTTTTAACGAATACTTTGATGTTCACAAACATTATCGAGTCTTATTCGAGCCTAAACGAACTTTCTAAATTTATATTATATTAAAAATATTCATTATTATTTTAAAAGAAAAAGCTATTAATTCTAAAATTAATATCATATTCGTGCTCGAATTTGGAATTTTCTCATTACTAGAAATGTTTATCACTATTACTCTTAAGTCATGAATATATTACTTTTATATTAATAAATATTTTATATTTCTTATTAATTTTAGCTAACGAGCTTACGAGTCGAATATTATGATGCTACAGTTTGGTTTGTTTAATAAACGAGTTTTACTTAACAAGCTCGAACAAATTTTTATCGAATCGAGATTCAAGTAGCTTACAAACAATTTGGTTGTCATTTATGCCATGCGGAAAGGTCTTCAAGAAGTAGTTTTTTTTTTTAAAAAAAAAAAGAAAATTCTGTGTTCTGAGTTCCAGTTTCCTATTGTAAGTCACACTTTTTTATTCTCAATCGTAAAAATCAATAACTTTAAAAAAAAATTTATAGAAGGTGAAATCCTCGCCTAAGAAAGTCTATCAAATATACACACCTAAGCAACATCATGCCCCAAACAATTTATTTTGCTGCATTTATTTGATGAATATCCACAAAACCTAACTCATATAAACACATTCAATTAAAGAGGTGACCAATCAACCTCATAATAACACCAATTTGCCGAATTGCATGTGCATGCCCTCTTTTATCAACACCATTTTATATGTATTATTTTTATTTTTTGAAGTGGATAATTTTTAAATTTATAGACCCTAGTCGTTGCATCGAACGAAATCACATTATTATATAATTAATATGAAAAAATATATACTCTCTCTGTCCCAATTTATTAGTCTCACTTACCTTTTTTGTCTGTCCTACTTATTAGTCCCCTTTCCTAAAATGGCAAACTTTTTCACACTCATCAATAAAATATTAATTTCACTACACCCACAAACATTAATTATTATGTCATTTTGGTTTGGGACTAATAATTAGGGACGGAGGGAGTAGATAATACTACACTACCATCTATAATAGTCATGATGTGACTTAGTAAAATTTGAATTCTTCACATTTGATCGAAAGATTTTGCAATTATCCCATTATAATGAGTGACAATTAAATCTTATAGAATAATCTATCTATTCCCATATTTAAATAGGTTCTTGAATTGCTCTCATTAAAAAAAAAAAAAAAAAAGTCTCCTCTCAAGAGGTCGAAATCATAAATCATTAGACTTTTCAAATTCAAATATAATAGAATATTCATAAATTACTATTATAATTCTAAATACGAATGTTTGACACAAGTGTTTTAAAAAAAATCAAACATGTAGATTTTTACAAGCAATAAAAAATAATAATAAAAATAAAATCAGAAGGCTGATAATCTTCTTGCAGAGACAGCATGGCTTCTGCTTCTTGGAAATTTAGTTTCAAAATCTTCACCAAAATAGCAACATGGACTATCTTCATCAATCCTTCCCATCGCAACGCTCGTGCTCCTCGGCGGCATGGCCCGCGGGGCGGCGACCGGGGCCGGGCCAGGGCCCGGTCTCATCTTCATCTGCTGCTGGATAAAGGAGTCCAAGTGAGCCGCATCTCCGAAGCTTCGGGTGGATGAGGCCCGAACAAGATCCGGGAAGTCGTGGGAGCGGGCCGAGCTGACGCTGAAGCTCTTGGGGAGGGCCGTGACTTGGGAGGTGACCGGAATGGCCATGGCGTTGCCGTAGTTCATCTTGTCGGCGTAGTCGGAGAGGCTCCTCACGTAGAAATCCCGGGCCCTGGATAAAGCCCGGGCCGGAACCCTCATGATCCTCACAAACCTGCTCTGCTTGCTTGCTTTCGATTTCATCTTCCAACTTCCGTTAAAACAGAATGATTTTCAAGAATATGTGTGAGGTGAAAGAAAAAGAAATATATTTGTATTGTGTAGATGCTTTGGAGATGGATAAAGTAAGGATTAGTCGAGTCTATATATATATACATTTATATATCGAAGAGAGAGAGAGAGAGAGAGAGAGAGGGAGGGAGGGAGGTTCGAAGAGGGAGAGAGTGAGGGTGGCGCGTGGACTTTTTGTTTAGCACACCAGATAAGATTTAGAGTCAGCTATAATTAAGGGTTCGCCATTCTTGAAATTCAACTAAAACAAAATTTGCTGCTTGACTTAACTTAATTAAATGTAGAGGTGGCCACGGGGGTTCAGGGCCGATTCCGGTTCGGCGGTTCCAGAAATGTGGAATCTGAACCGGTCTTTTTTTTTTTGCAGTTCCGGTTCAACATGGTTCCGATCAGTTCCGAACCGACGATTCGAGGTGACGTGGCGCGTTGTCATTAGTCGATTTTAAATTTATTTTTTTTAATTTAAATTTTTTTCCCGGCAGTTCCGAACCGCCGGTTCCAGTTCCGATTAGGGGTGGAACCTGAACTGACCCGTAAAAATAAGGTTCCGGTTCGGGCGGTTCAGCCACCTCGAATTAAATGTCTATCGCAGCCAGCTATAATATTTAATGATCCAGTGGTTTGAGTTTGAATTAATATATATAAATATATGTAGTTGAGTGTGTATTTAGTTATTTGTGAGGATGGTTGAGTTTGGTAGGTTTGAGTATTGAATATTTGATGTTGAAAGTTATGTCCCAACACAATCAATTTTTTTTTTTTTTTTTTTGAACGAATCAAATTATTTTTTTAATCACACCCAATTCAGCATGTCTTATTTTGTTTTCTCACTCTCGCCAACAAGTTAGTTCAGTTAGACAAGACTACTGAACATATGTTAAAGTATTTTACAGAGATTGGAGACTTGAACGTAGATCATCTTATAATGATAAAAATTTTCTTTTCTTATAAATTAATTTTGTAGAAAGAGAAAATAAGATCTTAATATAATATCATATTCTCAATGATGATTTCCCAATGAAACTCTACACTTTCACAAAATTGTGATTAAAATCCTACGATAAAACTTGCCTATTTTTGCGAGTATGTATATCACTTTTATTAAAATTCTCTTACAATTTTATATAGCATACAAGAATCTTATCTATGACTTTGTAATAAAAAAAAATACTATATCATTTTGAGAGTTTAAATATATTACTGGGTTTGTTTTTTAATATTATCAAAATTATATAGCTTACGAGAATCTTATCTACATGACTTTTTAATATAAAAAAAAAAACTATTTAAAACCCTAAGAATTTTGAATATACATTTTACTCATGTTGATATGGGCTCTGCCCTTTGGGGCGGGTCGATTAGTTGGGCCGGGGCGCGGGGGCGGAGCCCCAGCGGTACGGTACAGGATATTTAGCTTGTAGGGTTTTAGTATTATTATATAATGTATTAATATATTTGGACACTACTGAGATAATAAAATCGACTGTTCTGTCGTGGATGTAGGCACATTACCGAACCACGTAAATCATATGTTATTTACTTTCTTGTTCTTAATTCATTTGTCATATTGTCATCGTTTCACAACAACTCACTTTACTTTTTAATACATCATCGTTCAATATTATTGGGTCCACGATTAAATGAGCCATAACGCTAACGAAGACATAGGCAAACCCAAATGAGGAACGAGGAATAATTGATTTCAAGAAAGCTCTACCACCCCATATAGCAAGGTAAGGCCTAGATCTAAGAAGCTCAAAGAATTAGAATGTCTTGAGGCACGACGACCATCAAGATTCATGAAGATCAAGTTTTTTTTTTTAGAGACAAGGTTGGCATTTCATTAATCAAGAGAGATTGTAGCATCAACTACTAAAAGTTGCTTAAAGCGAGCAGAACAAAAGAAAACACAAAGGCAAACAGAACCCAATTATCTACCAAAATTAGCTAAGTAGTGAGCAATATAATTATCATGTCGATAGATTCATCTGAAAGTGATGTTCTCGAAACAAGAAGAAATCTGGATAATGTCTGCAATGGCTGTGCCGATTGAGTTAAAAGGAATGGATCTTCGTAGCCAATCAGAATTCCTAGCAATTCCGAGAAAATTAATGTCAACGGATTGATTTTGCCGTTGCAACGACCCAAAAGTTCTCGGGAATGCATCTGTTGAGCTTGGTAGGGTTAGAGTTTTTGTTGTAATATTGGACCCTTTATTCTTATAAGGGCATCCACAATGGTGAGTTTCTTAAAAATTTTATCTTCCTCCACTTGTGTGCCACATCATCATTTACTTTACATTTATTTTTTTATATACTATTTTATTAATTATTTATGGATTCCACCTGTCATAACTACTATTCATTATAATATATATACCACACATATTATTCTTTATTTTTATTTAATATTTATTATTTAATTGCTATCAACATAATTGATTAAATTTAATTAATCTAAATTAGTAATTTAGAATTAAGTTGATTAAATTAAAATATATTAATTATAAAATTATATCTGATTTAATATTAGAATATTTTAATAAAATTATTAATGCAAAAAGAATTTATACAAGATGCAACTTACATCAACATACAAATATAAAAGTATAATTAATTAAAAAAGTTAAGCATTAACAATTAAAATTTTAAAGCATAATTAATTGAAAAAAGCTATATGTACGAGAAATTAATTGAAAAAAAATAAGGAAAACAAAAAATATTAAAAGGCAAAATAGGTGGAACAATCTCAAAGACCGAGACTGTAATACACGCGCGTTATTTGCTGCAGTAAACTCGCAAGTGCGTTAAACTAGCGAGTGAACGGAAAATATGATTGGGCCCACCAAAATTTATCTTCCCAAGTAGATAAATAGCTACCCATCTCTCCTCTCTCTTCCCTCTCTCTCCTCTACCTCACTCCTCTCTCTCATCCACATCATTATCTACCTCATTTATCTTGCTCCATTGTGAATGCTCTAAAAGGGGACTCAATCTCATCATGGTTTCTAAGGAAAACATGTACACGCACTTTAATTTACTTAAATCACTAACAAACGAGTTATATTTTTATCTTTTTTTTTATGATTTTATTTTGATTATTCTTATTATTTTCGTCTTGGGTTATTTTCTTTAAAGTTCCAAGAGTTCCCTTTTAATTCTTGAAGAAAACCTTAGTGATGGCCAAATGGAATCGGAATTGCTAGAACCAACCCGTCGGTTCATGATTCGGAACCAAAATTGCAACCTAAGGTTTCGAACTCGAACCATAACCGTAATCGTATATGGACGGGCTGGTTCAGGTTCAAGTAAATAATCAGAACAGGAACGTCCGAACCATTGAACTGTCAAAATTTTAAATTTAGAAAAAAATCTGAAAAACGGTTCCAAGTTCAGTTGCATTTGAACTGGTAATAAAATTTGAAAATTTAAAATTTTAAACCAGTCAATTAGAGCGTGCCACGTCACTCTGAACCGATAATTTCGAACTGAAACCGGTGGTTCAATCAAGAATTTTTAAAAATAATTTTGATCAAATTACCAATTTCAAATTGAAATGCCTAAATCAAAATCGATGGTTTACGGTTCCAAATCAAAATCGGAACTGCTACAGTAATGGACCAATTAAAATTCAAGTTATTGGAACGAGGACCATGGCCATTCTAGGGAGCCTCAACAAATATTATGAAAATTATATAATTTAAATTTCCAAGTTTGACAGAAAAAATTTCAATAAAAATTATGAGATCCACGTCAGCAGCAGCGGAGAAAAAAAGAATCCAAGACGAAAGGAAAATCATCATTTTTTCGCCTCGTGCAAAACATCCACATTTTTTACGATCTCAATCCCCTTAAAACGACGTCGTAGGAACAATGGCTTGGCTGACTCGCTCCATTGCCAACACTCTCCGCCTCCACGACGATGAAGAAGATGCCGCGGCGGCGGCGGCGGCGGTGGAGGAAGTGAGGAAGCCCCTCGACGACGCCGTTCCACCACCCACTCCTAACGACACCGTGTTCCTGGAAGATCGACCTCGAGGCTCCGCGTCCTCAATCGAAGATCGCCGATTGTCTGATAGTGATGGTGGAGCCAGTTACGTCTACGGTGGCGACGAAGATTTTGGTGGGGATTACGACAAAGGCCGTGGAGTGCAGGAGGATTTGTCGGAATTTCGAGAGACTATCACGCGTAAATTTTGGGGAGTTGCTTCTTTCATCGCGCCTCCACCTCCGCCTCCGCTTCCACCGCCGTTGTTTCAAAAATCGTACATTGAATCAAAATCTGATCCGTCCTGCTCGGTTAATGCCAACGAGGAAGGGGAAGAAGAATTGACCGAGTGTTATGCGAGAGAGTCTGATCATTTAGGGGAATCTTCGAATTTCTCTCCATCAATGGATTATGATGAAGATGTTTTAAATGGTGTAGTGGGGATTACTGAGGAAGTGTTGGCTTTTGCGAGGAACATCGCCCATCATCCAGAAACCTGGTTGGATTACCCAATAGAGGAGGAGGAGTTTGATGGTAAAAAAAACAAACTTTATTTTGTGGGCATAACTGTCAGTTAATACTCAAATTTGGTTGATTTCGATTTAGGTTTCCGTCATTGTTTGTTGTGAATATGCTTTTTTGGCATTTGATGACATTTTGGGGAATTGAATTGATTGTGGAGTGCAATTTGGAATATTTTTATATGCTGTTCTGATCTTGGAGCTCTACTAAGCCTAAAGAAATGCCAAAATGTTCATACTCATTCAAACTGTTCACTTTAGGTAATAAAGTAACACTATTTTAAGGTGCTAATACTGATCTGTTTGGAGCATTTGAAAGATAATGTATTTTTGTTCATCAAATCAAGAATTACTATAAGTCATTTCATCCCAGATGGAGGTTTTCTAATTTGGAACAATCAAACTTCTGTGTTCATCCTGGGAACTTGGTTCTTTTGCTATGCATAATGGTCAACATATAGCTTTGGGAGGAAATTATCTTTGCAAATAATATTTGCTCTTTTAGAAGATAATAATGCTCATTTAATGACTTTTACTTCTGGATATAATTTCTCTCATGAAGAACAAAATTTTATTTCCTAATATGTGCTATGATTTATATGTTTCTCAGTAATTGTGTATAATAACCAAATTTCTTCCCTTACAATGCAATCTTCTGGTGAACATGTTTCTGAAAGAACAGTGATTAAAGGCTGGTTCTGTGAATGCTCACATAGAAGAACATGAAAGCATGATGTGTGTCGTTTCATGATTGCTACCGGTTAGTTTCTATGTCGAATCAGAATGGATATCTTGATTATTGTCAGCCAACGTATGCTCTTATAGTTATAATTTTGCGCATCTTACAATCCTAAATAGTATCATATCCATGAAAATGTTCATATGTTGATGGCTTTCTGGTCTTATTATTATCTCTCTTTTTCTTGTTTACAGATTTTGATATATCCAGTGCCCAGTACAAGCATGCATTGGCTGTTGAACAATTAGCACCAAGATTAGCTGCACTCAGATTTGAACTTTGTCCAATTCATATGAGTGTTGGCTTCTTTTGGATGGTCTACTTCGTTCTTTTGCATTCAAGGTTAAATAAACATGATGCTGAACTGTTGTCTTCGCCACAGGTTAGTTGTTATAACCATTGAATGCGTCAGTTGGATTCACATTTTAGCATCTTGTGGATTTCTGAAATCTCATAGAAGATTTTTGGTTATAGTGCCCTTTGTTCTTTTTATGAAATTGTAAGTAGTAGCCCCCCGGTTATCAAGTCGATAGCTTTTGCCTGTAGACAGCTTACTAGATAAGGGATTTGTGTTTCATTTAATTGGTGTTTCATAGTTATCATTAATGGGATAATCATTAAAGGGCTTCATGTTATCTATAGGTACTACCACTGAACGCCCACCCCAAGTCTGCATAAATACCTGCAAGTTCGGTTTTGTTGTCAGCTATTCTAAGAGATTCGTTTTTTAGTGTTTTTCTTTTTTTATTTCAAATGATTAAGCACAAAAGATTAGTGAAAATTAAATATTGGCATTGGATTTACTAGGGAATAAGCATGATATCACATCTTCTTGATAATGGAAGTCTAAGTTGATTTTATTGGTGAAGATAATTTAGTATCAAGTTCTATTAATAAGCGCAACTTGTTGCTGATAAATTCCAAGAATCTGCTATAAAAAGTGAGTTAATTGCACCTTTTTGTATTATCCATTTCCAGCTTGCGGAAGCAAGGGCTATGTGGCTTCAAGAGCTACAAAAGAAAACTAAGGGGGACTCCTATTGGTCAGGAGTAAGCACTTTCCGATCCAAAGGTAGCACAGATTCACCACGCGAGAATATTGTCTGCTCTGATGACTGGAGGTCAATTTCTGAATCTTCAACACACCAAATGAATGCTGAGCATGAGATTGAGAAGCATGTACTTGATGATACTGAGTTCATCGATAAGTCTGTTATCAAGGAAGATCCACCACCCAAAGTTCAGGACAAGGAGATCGATATGAGATCTTCCGGTCAAATGCCATTGCCGAATGCTGCTGCTGCTGATGATGATGATGATGAAGATGCCTGGCTTAAGGATGACTCGGACTTAATCGGCTACACAAGCACATCAGTGTTCGTTAATGAAGACGACATATCTTTTAGTGATTTGGAGGATGATATTGATTTCGATTCGGATTTGCCCAACAAGTCCAAAACATCCTCAACTGAAAGGAGTAGAGCAGCCAAAACTACATGAGTTCTTTCCCAGGGAAGAAAGATCACACGTTAGAGATAATAATCTCTTGTGGGACATGAAGCCATGGGTGGAGTTCGTGCCAGCCTTTTGTAGTCCTCGCAGTGATGACTCGTGCTCTGGTATTTCAAGATCCAAGGAGTCACGATTCAATTGATCAAGCTTCGTTTGTTTAATTTTTCCTGGTATGAGCATCCTCGAACCCAAGCTGCTGAAAATTCACTGCACACAATGAGATCACAGCAAAGTAGTAAATTCATATGATTTCTTACACTTCTTTGATTTCTGGAATAGTTTAAGGCAACAGCTTTTTGGCATCACATTATTACACAACTATAGAATTCAATGTAAGATTTCGAGCTACACCTGTTTGACTGTACATATTACATAAGAATACGAAATAGTATTATATAAATTTGCCCCCCTGTCTCTGCTCCACAACAACTACCACTTTAATGTTGCATAGGCTTTGGTTGGTCCTAATATTTGAATGTCGTTTTAATTCCTATGTAAAAATCTGTACCTACTACCCAGTTTTTTAATTATGTAATTATTGTTATATTGCTATGTTGCTATCCTATACTTGCTATTTGTTTTAGATTAAACCAAGCCGTTTAAAATAATTGAAATCATGTGTTTAAAGTTGCTCTTCATTGATTTAAAAAAAAAAAAAAAGAGTCTAGCTTAATTCTCATTTCTTACACGATTAATTACAAAATTCATTGAGAAATTTAAAGTAAAATGAATAA